>CALYDF020002272.1:0-70767 GCA_944474145.2 Dicrocoelium dendriticum | reverse complement strand
GTGGTTAAACTAATTTGAATATCCCATGGATAGCATTGTTTCCAGTCCCACCATCTGCTGTTTACGTTCAAAAGCCGCACACAATATGTAGGTTACTGATAACTGACAGATATTGACGGCAGCCGTGTTGTTTCGGTACCGTGTATTAACAGTTTATTAGTATTTCAATATATTAGAGCTGTTATCTACTCCATCACTTTAGAAAGCACTAGGGTGCAAAATACTGCGAAAATTGGCGCGTCGCAAAGTCCCTAAAAACGCCTATGTTCGTTACTTGTACTAAAGTCGTAAGTTAACCAGCAACCTATTGGTATTCTGTGTATGAATAAATGTAAGTGTACTTGTAACTGAAGAGTTATGTCTCCGTATCTGTATGCATTATCCGAGTTATTTTATTGTATCTTGTTGTTTCAAGTGGTTGGATGTTGCATGATATCTCCGGTGTGGCTGCGCTTGCTGTGCATGTTGACAAGGTGCCTACCTGTCTATTACCCACTACCTCGTCCATACTGGCTCTAGGAGACAGTTGGCGGTTGCTGGATGGGACAGGATGCACGAGTCTTGGAACCGTGTTTAGATCAAAGAGTGACTCCATGCACACAGTGTAAAGCGGACTACGGTCCAGCCACTGCCTTGGGTGCGTTTGCTTCCCAACTACAGCGTGTTTGTTTTTGCCGGTGAAGGAATGTGTGCCGGCTCCGTTGATAAAAAGTGGTTCCCATCCACATGCCTTCCGGTCTTATTCTTTCGGGTTTGCATTATATTTGGGGTGTGTGGATGGAGCTGTTGTTGGTGCAGCGCAAGCAGGCCATAGTCCTTTAGGCGCAGGCGTTCCGTTGCTGTCCACATTGACAGGCAGATCCGAAACCGGATGCTGCCAACCGTGTACGTGTAAGTGTGCTTCATGCTGAGGCTAACCACGCATTCATGATGCTTTATTACTTAAGTTGTGCTCCGCCAACTTTCGCTTGTACTATGTCATTTTAAGCTGGATACATTTCATTCCAACCTATCGGGTTTGTTCTGCCTAAGTGGATAATCTTCTTTTATTTGGCCTCGGCGCAATTAGACTGGACCATAACATGGTGCGACGGTTTGCGTAGCTAATTGAACGACGGTGTTATACTGGGTTATGCTCCCGGGACACCTTGAGAGCTACTCCTACCAGGTTGGTGAATGGTGAGGGTTCAGATAAACTCAGTTCCCTGGTCCTCCAAGTTTGAAGTTTTGAAATGGGATGGCGTCCATTTCTGTAAACATAAATCACTGCTACCTGCCCGCTGCTTTGCGAACAGCTTTTTGAGCTAAGTCCCTCTTCTCTCTTTCTTATCATTCTTTATTGCATAGGTTACCTTGTTTGTGTGGCAGTGCAGCGTCAGTACAAATGGCTGATCTACTGCTGTTGAAGATGATGATGACCTGACCTCGTTGATAACGTTAGTTGGGTTAATTATCACTCACTTTATCGCATTTGCGACAGTTTATTGGATAACTTGTGAATATTTTGTACATATAGCGGCTTCGTTACTGACCGACTTACTTAATATGCTAATTTAGCCCGCAGTTATGTCTGCAGAGACGCATACCTTAATAGATGTAACATATTCGTTATTTGCATTTCAAGTGATCGGCTGTTGCTTAAAATTCGCTGTGTGACTGCGCTTGTTGTGCATGTTGACAACGTGCCTATCCGTCTATTACCCACCACCTAGTCCATACTTTCTCTAGCAGATATTTGGTCATTGCTAGATGGGATTGGAAGCAAGTTCATTTGGGACAGGTTAAGTTCGGAGCGGGGTTCCATGCTCTTAGTGTGGAGTGAACTACGATCCAGCCACTGCCTTGTGTGCGCTTGATTCCTAACTATAGCATGCTGTTGTTTCTCTGTGAATGAGTGTGGACAGGCTCCGTTGATGAAATGTGGCTCCCATCCATATGCATCCGGGATTTATTACTTGGGTTTTATATTGCAAATTAGGGTTTAGTTTGAGTTTTGTTTGATGCAGCGCAAGCCACCCATGGTCACTCTGTAGGCGCAGGCGCCAGGTGGCTCGTCACATTCACAGGCAAATCCGAAAACAAATGCAGCTATTTATGTAGGCTTCAGTGGAAATGCTCAATGAATTTGCTAATATGAATGCATTCATGATGTTGTTGAAAGTGTTTGTTATAATATGAAGCGAGCAACTGGAGTTTTGGAAATCGATGACGTACTTGAATTAGGGAAATCTTACAGAAAGTAAAGGCGTAGTAACTTTATTCAGCGGCGTGTCCCATCCGCCATATCATAGTTTTGAGCAGAACTTTGTGGCATTTTATAGAGAACGGTTGTCAAGAGCAAACCCACCACCTCATGCAATACTGCAGCCGAAATAATCGCTGAAACGGGATTTACCCTAACACGCAGCTGACAGTATTGTGAGTTTGTTCGGCTAAGCAGCCAGCAGTATTTTATATTAAGCCAAGTTCTGTGTCTCAGAAAATTTCATGATGAACAATATTACTTGTGAGCGTGAAGAGGTAAACCAATTGGGTGACATGCACTCAGTGAGGTTGAGCAGCTGAGACAAATGACAATCTATCCGCAACTCTCGCGCATGCACACTGATTTCATCCACGGTATAACAGGCCGGTAGCATTATGTACATATTACGTATCACCCTGCATCAATCAGACGCTGACATTCATTTAAAACATTTGCATACGCTTGATGAAAGAGCTGTGCACTACGTGAGATTTTATGATCTGCTCATGCAGGAATTACCCTCGCATTACCTACACTGTGATTTGAATGAGCCTTATACATCGACAGGTGCTTTTCTATCGGAATACGAGCGTCAAACCAGGTGGATTGTGACAGGAAAATTCGTGATAATATTTATTATCTCGGTGCTCAGATTTGCAAGATGATACGGCAAACGGTGTTTGCCAAACAGCGCAGGTCCACCCTCCTACAAAGTGGCAAGAACATGGTTTATGATAACATTTATATTAAGCAATTTTATCATGAAGGCACAGCCAAATATTGTACGTTCGTGGTTTGCAATACGACGCAGCGCTGCTGTTTGTTTGACAGTCTAATTGGGTAGGGCAAATTGCCGGTGCCTATCCACATTCCGCCATGGGTCTGTTGGTATGATGGTCAAGAAATACATGATAAATAGGGGCACAGTGACTCCTATCGAAATGGTTTTGTATGGTGAAGACTATGTGATACTACCAAAGGCACACACATTAAAATTAAATTGGACTGGTCTGGGCGTCACTCACCTGATTCTGAAATACGCTTGTGCGTCCGCAATTGCCATTGCAGATTTTCAAAGTCGGTCGCATCAGGCGGGAAATATTCTCCAAGCTCCGCGTCTTGATATGCTGGCACTACAACAATAGAATCTCTGTAAGTCTGGTACTCGACTGAACACGAAATTTACGCACTTGTGGGAAGATACAATGAACACATTTGTCTGTGGAACACTTGAGGTATTACATATGGCATTTAAATTATAGGATTTCCAAGGGATCTGACATATTCGACTCTAGCACTGGATTTTTAAATGTATGTTTGTTTCCTCGATGCAAATGAGGACTGCAATTGATCAGTACCAGATGGGAATACCTGGATGTGAATGTTGACGCTATATGTAGCATTTTGATCTTGCGATTATGCACAAATAAGCAACTGGCGACGAACCAGACTGCATTGGGTTGCATAGACCAATGCATACCATTTTACTAAAAATATACAAGTACCATTTGCAGCTGATATTTTCGGCGTGATTTAAATGTGTTGCTGACAGTTAGTACGGTCTCTGAACCAGTAAGGGCTCGAATTGCGTTTTATCCTCAAAAAGAACCCGCAGCTGTGCCGTGAATAAACGGCTTCCCTTCACAATCCTACAGCATGCATCATTCTATGCATCAAGTCACATAAACTCTGCAAACTGTACAACAGGGTTTCTGAAGCTAAAAGAATATGCATAGGGGGACAAGGAAATGCACAGCGTAACTAGGTGAAAATATGTGCATCAACACAGCAAACGCACCTAAATGTCAATTTAAGAACATTGATATTAAAATCATGATATTCGCGTTATGATGAACACACATCCGTTTGCTACTTATAAAACAAAATCTGGGTAAGGTTATTCAGTAGAATGAGCAGGCAAATTGAGCGACTTACAAATGTATGCCGACGTTGAGCACGCGAGAACAAGAACAATGCAAAGTTGAACACAGGCAATGAACATCGAAATACAAGCCACATGTAGCCACAATGCTCGCGCATTTATATCAGAATGTAGTGTGTTCGTGCTCCAATAGTCTGTCATTAACCGTAGAAAATGTTCCGATGTTGTGCGCAGTGTCATTAAGTGTCGCAGTTACCACTGGTTGGTTTCCACCTCCCTGTGATGTGGAGATGAAGAGCAAATTTCTCAAGCTTACTTTGGTACAACTGCCAGCAAACGGTGTGAGAGTACAGGGCAATACTTTTTCACAAGCTAAGTGCAGTGTAGTTTTTGTTGCTCACTGCAGTTGATTTAGGCGAGAAGTGTACCGGTGCGTTTGCTCCAAAGTGTTGCATGAGAAATCGGTGAGTGGCGCTTCAGCAGCGTAAGGCGAACGTCAATCTAATCCAAGGGTGTGTGAATTTGACACTGGAAACCTTCACCAACCGTATAATTATTGCTCACGAGGAACTGCGCATTGAGTTCCGCACTGAGATTGACATGTAAATTCAAAGTACTTTAGAAGCAGTTATTATGACCAATGGGGAAATGAGCTGGAGCAATTAATTGCCACCGGTCCATTGTTCTCTAGGGAAGACAATGTATTGCGTCAAAAATGGGGGCTTTATAAGCGGAATAAGCCATTTGCGTTCATTAAATCTCCCTTTTTCTGGATGATGATGATTACGTTAGCGAATGCGAAGCATGATAGCTGCTAAATGGAAGTTGCTGTAAGGCGACTGCGTTAGTTTAATCTTTCGTATATTTCGCTTTTCAGCTTTGTTAACTGAGCGCAGTAATTATTAGTTAGTATTGGAAAATTGGCGTTATTTACAACACCTCCCAACGTGCACACACACTTTTGAAATATTCTTTGTACTTTTGTTTCCTTTAGTTATTCTGGGATTATCCCGCAGTGTATGTGTTCATGATAGCATGCGTTAACGTGGCGGAGCAGGTAAGCGTGCTAACAACACTGTTGGTCTTCATCAACTCTGTAAAATCGCGAGTTGCTTTCTTCGCAAATTCATCATTTGTATGTTAAGCTATTTCCGGAATCCTGTTAACTCTTTGTGGTGACACAAATTACAAGTTTAGTACTTTTCTTTTACTGTATATTGCGAATAATCCCTCCAGATATCTAGAAATATACTGTATGCTGGAGTAGAGTTTAACTTGGCAAAGGTTAACTACTTGCATTTTAGATGCAGTGAGTGGTTGCGTTTTATAGCATAAACCGAAAAACGGTTGACATTATGGGTGCTAATGCAACATGCGTTGAGAACCAGGATGTCGTAGATAGAACCATGTAAATTGGCGTTTCGTTTACTAGACGTGATATTGTTGCCAACATCCAGCCAATACGCTCGATAACCTGAGCTAATTATGCAATGTTCTAACGCAAATTACTAGTTGCGTGTACACATAAACGGAAAACGCATTATGTTGCACTGCATATCGATATTAGTAACTTGCACCGAGGATAGATACTTGCTCGGCGCCTCCGTTTAAGAGCATAGCTACTGCAATGCGCTTATCACCCAGGTAATCGTCATAGCTTAGAAAGCGCCTCATCAATGTTGTTCTACAGTTTTTACAAACAATCATATTAATAACGGAAACCAAAGCCTAAGCGTAAATGAGTCGGATTCCTTTAGTCCGCATACAACTACAGATATGGTGGGGTTCATGATAACTCTACTTGTGGACACGAACAAATTCACTGCGTCCTTACTCATCAAAGTAGAATGAACAAGTTTAGCAGAGGTAGCTTTACGTGCAAGGATATGAAATATGCGCTTGTTTTATTATCGGATTAGGCTATTACACGTTAGACCATGGGGATTATATGTATCCTTACCAGAGTCGCATCTAACAAGCAAATGCCGTTCACTGTGGACAAGACTCATATGGTTGCATGCAGTTAAGCAAGGCTTGTCTATGTAGGGGATCCACAACGATTTGTCGTTCCATATATTTGGTTGTTGAAAGTCGACACACATTTAGCTAACTAGTGTCCCCTGCATTTGCGTAACTGCGGGACACGTTGCTTAATCCTCACTTGTTATTGGGTCTTAGCAACAGACAACATCAGTATGTTTGGTTGCCGTGCGTCTAGTTGCCAAAAGGGTCGACAGCCTCACGACGTTGGCCTACTTCAGCATGTAACCAGCCGTTACCCCAGCTGCTCTGTAAAATGTCAATCTCCAAGTCAACCCATTCACCTCAGTGTTCATGAGTGTTGGGAAAGGTGGTGAATTGCAAAAATACATCTTCCGGTGACGTTTTAGGAATCCGTGCCCCAGATTCCCGTCGGTGTCAGCAGTGGTTGCGAAACGAACACACATATCATATTCGTGAGATTTCGTGACCAACAAACTCTAATTGTGAACCGGTTAACTAACTAAACCACGTTACTCAGGTTGCGCTGTTCAAATCATAAGGTCACATTCTGCTCGAAGGCGAATTTACCGTTCACGACGTGCAAATAGTAGAGAGTGATAGCATGCAGGTTAAAGCCTGTTTGCAAGAGGTAAATTGCGGGTACCCCTTTAATTACCACTTAAACACTTTCAACAGATTTCGGATTATTAACTAGCCTTCCATACTGTGTCATGGGGGCACCAAGGAAAAGCTTGTGGTCAACAGAATAACTGCATGTCAACCACTGGGTCGCCTTGACCATGCACTATATTGTTTAAATAGGTATTATATGCGGAATATCTTGAGGAATAGGATGATAATTATATGTATACAGTCAAGCACACCAATGTACAGTCTGCGCGTATTAAGGAGGCATATTAGATCGCCTTAAATTAACGCTCCGAGGAAAACGACTAGTACACATACACAAGAATATTCACCACACTAGCAACGCACGCGTATGTTCAGAAATCCGTCCATTGCAAAAGAAATAGTAAACCATTTGTGCGGAGCAGGACAGGTAAATGCATATCCTTAAAGGGAATTAGCATGGAGCGTTAACAAGGACTACCCGAATTCTGAAGCACGTACCGCCTACGTCACACAGGGTACATTTAAAATGAGCTTGATCCGTCAGGATTAGGTGACGCATCAGCGGACGTTAATGAAGTGATTCTACACGAACCACAGACCCTTGTACAGTCATGGTTATGGCCTATGTACAGAGCGACGCGGAATTCCAGCACTGGAACCGACGACCTGGTGCAAGCGATCAATAACGAAAACAGACCGTCTCCTAGGGTACCAATGCTCACATAAATTGCAGAGATTAGCGGGGTCCAATAGTTGTCAGTGCTTCTTATTTTTTCGTCTTTTGCATCCTCCAATATCACTTTTATTGCAAAACGTTGTTAAAGAAGCTGTTGTCGCTGCGTATCCACAGCTAATATGGAGTTGATAATCTTCGACCAAATGCCTTACTGGCAGCGGCCAGATTTTTGACAAATCCGCTGGATGCGTTTTATCAGTGCTGTCTAGAAGATAAACAGATTTAAAGAATATGCAAGCAAGGGTGCACCACTGTTATTCATAAGGTAGTCGCACACACCCAAATGATTACTGACCCATTACGCTGCACCCTGTGCTTTTCAAGTTTATAAAGCCTATCATCCCTATTGCATTCATGCACTAAGTGAAAGAGCGCTGTGTGTTTGCTCCAGAGCAAAATGACTTCAGACCAAACTCTCATACTAATTTCACGCAACAGTTGCAGCAGTTGATAGTGGAGCAGGAGTCAATGTCATGCACTTGGATTTCTCAAAAGTGCTCCATCATTTAGACCAGCGATTCCTCCTCCAAGGAACTCAGCGCAGTGCCATTGGTGACCCACTACTGCGTTGGATAAGCGAGTTCCTCCACGAACATGGGCTGGAGTAAAAATACGACAATCTCTGTCCGACACAACTGTGCTCAAAGGTGGTGTACCACAAGGCTCGTAGATAGGACCTGTAAATTGTTAATTTCCATAAACGATCTAGCTGGAGAAATTACTTCCGCTTTCTCATACTTCGCAACTGTTATCAAGTTATGGTGAGCGCCTAAAGAACCAAACGACCACAGAAGCTGAATCGCGACCTCAACACAATTTCGTGCCATTCAGCTCAGATAACACAACCGTTCAATGTGAAAAATATCACCTTGTTTAACTGAGCCCTAGGCATGGGTACAAGTATAAGCTAGGGTCACTTCTACAGCAAACAACTTCTCAGAAATTCGACTTTGGTGTGCTCACTCAAAGTAAACTTAGCTGTCCAAAGCGGTCATATTCAGCTACGAAGAGAGCCAACCAGCAGGTCTGCGTGCTGCGGACAACATAAGAAATGTTCGACCTATCCAGGTTCCTAATAAAGTAAAACATTCACGCGAGCCCAAGCATTTTATACGCAATAGAATCTAGGTCAGTTTGTTTGAAGCCCGACTCAGCAGTTCTAGCAGAACCAAGAAGCAGAGCCAGAAAGAACAGCAAGGGTCTACGAGATCTGTCTTACCATCAAAGGATGAAGGCACTGGGAGCTACCGGTGACCGTTAACACAGGCTGCAAGGCGATCTCATTTAATTCTTCCAAATGTTGTGTGATCCTAATTATATATATCGTCACTGGCTGAAATGTCTACCTAACATTAGTGACAGAGATAACTCATTGTAATTGTGTGAGAAATGAAGCCGCCAAATGGACTGGTTGAAGTAATTTTATGGGAAAGTTTAACCCTGGAACACTCGCAAACTTAAATGTTTCATCTTCTAACTTGCCATAGAGCGTTCACAAGGACTCCGGAATTCTGAAGCACCTATCTTATCCTACCGCATTTTAGATGCCTGATTCCATGCGGATGCCACTGGCGTAATTGTAAAATTCCTGCCCATCCAGCGGACTCCGATTAAGACCTGTGGTTCTAGAGACGCAACTAATTCCACAAGTACTGTGCCTTGCATGACGGGCGGTTACGGTGTGTATCAACTTACCGGATGATATGATAGAATCAAACTCGGTGCGGAAATCTAAACCACTATGGTGTGTTGAAAACCACAAAGCATGTTCCCTATATTCATATTTGAATTGCTTCCCGCTGTGCAAAGCTTTGCTCGTGAATCTCAGTAGCATAGTATTCATTGGGTCCGCCGTAAACTACTAGGCTCTGTGTTTCACTCCCACTGAGGCTATCTCTTCTGGATGAGTCCAAACCCGAACGAAACTGCGCTCGTGGTGTGCCGGAGTTGGGCGAAGCAACACCCAAATATTTCCATTGTTGTTTGTTAGTTTTGGAATCCAGTATCGATTACTATGACAATGACGCCTCCCATTTGCTAAACCCATTTTGCAGTGAGCTGTAGTATTTTGGTACTAGATGGTAAGAAGGTGAAAGATGAACAACGTGCAATGGGGTCCTATATTATCTGTAGCTATTTATTGTTAGTAAGCACAATCCAACGTAAGTTTACTTATTATATCTCATTTCACCCATTAAAGGTTAGTCATTGTATATACGATATATTGAGACGAGCGCAACAATGGAGAGGACAGAAGCCAGAAAATCCAAAGGCACTGTTTGCAAAGTCTTTCGCTCCGCCATTGTCTCACTGAAAGTGTAAATGGCAAACTGGTATATTAATATTGGCAAGTCTTCAAGTAAATGAAAATAACTTGAAAAAGAAATCAGAGATCTGTGCACAAACTGAGCTTTGATTTAACCGACAACATCTTCTCCATTCCCATCTTACACACCTGCAACATTTACTTAACAAACCTAAACTAAGGAACGTTTAACTTATAAACATATGAGGATAATACGTGATATGTGGAGAGCAGCATGGAATGTGAACATTTCAAGGAAATATCGCTTCATCTCTTTGCGTTCTTACTTCTTGGTCAAATATGTGTAAGTCGAACAATAACCAAAGATTTCATTGACCTTGCTCTGCGCGCAACTGCTATTCGGGAGAGCCAAGGTTGCGTCTCTGACAACTAGTCGTTGTATGCAATCCACAGGATTGATGTACAAGTGCAGTTTAACAGTTAAAATGTTTCACATTAGTTAAACCAATAAAAATACACTTGCAAATAACGGCCCTTTATTGAATGCAAATTGTTCATTCTCATTATAAAATACTATAACAAGCAATTAATCTCCCTCCATCTAGAACAATGTACAGGTGGAAACTAATTACTGCGGCTCAGTTGCTACTTCGTCTAATTGCCTCCTTCACTAATACTTGGAATTCACATTCACATCTCTGTGCTGAGCTCAACGCGCAATTCCGTGTGAGCAATGATGATCCGGTTTGCAATGTCATGATTGAAGTGAAGGTTTGCAGCGTCGAATTCACACACCCTTGTGTTAGATTGACGTTCGCCCTGCGCTGCTGAAGTGCCACTGACCGATTTCTCGTGCAACAGCTTGGAGCAAACTCACCGGTACACTTCTTGCCTAAGTGAACTGCAGTGAGCACCCAAAACTACACTGCATTTAGATTGTGAATAACTATTGCCCTGTACTCTCACACCGTTTGCTGGCAATTGTACCAAATTAAGCTTGAGAAATTTGCGCTTCATCTCCATGTCACTGGGAGGTGAAAACAAATCAGTGGTAACTGCGACACTTAATGACACTGCGCATATCATCGGAACATTTTCTACGGTTAATGCCAGACTATTGGAGCTCAAACACACTACATTCTGATATAAATAGGCGAGCATTGTGGCTACATGTGGCTTGTATTGCGATGTTCATTGCCTGTGTTCAACTTTGCATTGTTCTTGTTCTCGCATGCTCAACGTTGGCATACATTTGTAAGTCGTTCATTTAACCTGCTCATTTTACTGTGTAATTTTACTCAGATTTTCTTTTATAAATAACAAACCTGTCTGTTCATTATAATGCGATTATCATGTTTCAATATCATTGCTATGACTATAACGTTTACATGATTTTGCTTCGTTCCATTAACAAAGAAATTTCAATTAAATCGAGTATAATAACAGTCGCGTTACATTTCCCTCAGGTTAGTGTGATTAAAAATAAAATTATCAAAAGGTATGAGAGTAGTTTTTTGACCCTTTATCTAGCAGATACGCTGCTGCATAATATTAGTGCAAGTGCGAACTGATTGCGAACGACGAGACGAAAGGAGGACAGCTATATTTGGTGTACTCCGTTGGTAAATTAAGAGGTTACAACGAGAATACAAACGTCTGTCCCGCATTCTCAGTTTTATGTGACATGCTAACCGGCTTTGGAGGGATATTTAATATATTACACATTTACATATTTTAGGTAACGAAGTTTTGGGGGCCAAGGGTATGGTCAAATCGTTTTTTGAAAATATCCAAAGTGATGGGGCAAACAGCGAAGTTTGAGAGCGAGGTTCAGGGTTAGTGAACCCAAAGAGAAAAATAATTCCGCCGGCATTCCATGATAAAACTGTGCACACGAGTTCGGAAGGTTACATCTGAGGTTGGTGTTTGGCTGAGTTTCAGCATGTGATGGCATACTTGCTTAGGGACTCTCCATATTTGATAGACTAATATGAGGTCTCCGAGCAGCCTTCGATAGCGTCCACTGAAAACTCCCAGTGACTTCAGTTTTTGATG
This sequence comes from Dicrocoelium dendriticum, assembly GCA_944474145.2. Classification (NCBI taxonomy): domain Eukaryota; kingdom Metazoa; phylum Platyhelminthes; class Trematoda; order Plagiorchiida; family Dicrocoeliidae; genus Dicrocoelium; species Dicrocoelium dendriticum. Next base: position 58,967 of record CALYDF020002272.1, on the reverse strand, counting down.
GTAGGACAGATTTCGTAGACGCTGACTTTATGACCCCGCATTTTGGTTTCTCCGGTTGTTGTAAATCGCACTTCAACCAACGTTACCAAGCTTGGATGGCGTATGCAAAATGAGTGCGCAAGTAATAATTGTGCAACATGGGGAAGATTGATGGGTCAAATCTTCCGAACGCTGTACGCAGTAAACCGACGTGCTTGTTGGTTCTCCTCGCAGCTGCATCTGACTGATTTAAGCAGTTAAGTTCACATTGAATATGCACACCAATGTCGCGTTTATGTGAAATTTTTTCAATAAATGTGACCCAAGCCTATACACTTAGTCATGTCTATGCTGCAATTGAACAACCTGACATTTTTCCACATTGAACAGTAGTATTATCAGAACTAAGTATTTTGCAATTGTGTTAAGGTCGCGCTGAAGCTTTTGTGGTCGTTTAGTTCTTCTGGTGCTTACCATAACTTGGTAGCATTAGCGAAGAACAGGAAATCGAAAGAAGTTTCCTTTGCTAGACCGTTTATGGAAATCAAGAATAGAGGGGCCTGAGCACCGAGGCTTTTAGTACGTCGCACATTCCCTCAATTAGGTCAGACAAGGATTATCGCATTCTCACTTCCAACGGTCGTTCGTGAAGCAAATTGCCTAGTTAACGAAACAGTGGGTCATCAACGCCATGGAGCTGAATTTTATGCAGGAGAATTTGGTGGACTAAGAGATCAAACGCTTCGAGAAGGCTAAATGAATGACGTATACTCCTGCTGATGCTCCTGCTTGTTCTACCGGACCAAACTCAACAGTATTTACGCTGTGTCACATAGGTAGACTTCGATTCGTAATTTGGGGAGTACTTGTGTGCTCTTTATGCTACGTATCTCAAGGATATGAACTTGCATGTTCTGTTCCTCATAAATGGCTTCCTTTTGCTTTGACGACAGAAGGGTTGCTGCTCAGACGCGTGCGATACCAAGTGGTGAATGGCCATGTAAAAGTGTTTTAGGCGATTGCTAAGGACTTTCTGTTAAGTAGGAGCAAAACACCTCTTAATAAGCGCTGATAAGAAATTGTAGTGCATGAATATATATAGAGTATCTTGCTCTTCCTCACGATATTCCGTATAAAATACACAGTTAAACAGTACAGTGACATAAGCACCGCGACCCAGTGAGGTTCTTGTAATTATTCCGTCCATCATGAGTTCTTCGTGGGTGAACACATGTGCAATATAGAAGACTTGTTAGCAGTTTGTATTCTGGTGGGAGAGGTAACTTGGATGTACAGAGGGTAGCTGGAAATTACCTCTTGTAAACAGGCTTTCAGCTGCATGTCATCGGTCGCCGCTCTTTCCAGATCGTACACGTTATAGTCACCTGCGATGAGTATGTGATCGCATGTCTTACTCAAAGCAACCTGAAGTACGTTAGTGATTTCGCAATAACGTGGTCTAGAGAGTGTTTTGTGGATGTAGTACCACTGCTCTCGGTCATGCTTTTGCGCGTCGTGCTCACGAGAGCCCAGTAGTTCAGGAACACCATGAACAAGTGCGGTATTTTTGCTTTCGTTCGTAAAAAGGCCGTCATGGTTCTCTTTTAACTTGGACTGTTCCTTCCAACGAATATCGGGTAGTATGCGTACCACGCTCGATGATTGGCGAAGATGAACTGCTGAGCGTAGGACTACCTCTGTCTCCTCAATTGCATTCAAGATTGCTCGAAGGAATCGGGTTCGCCGTGGTGCACTGAATTTAGGTGACGCGCTACAAGTCGTAGCTCAGTTAGGTAAACTCGAATGCCAAGCGCATCGCAGATGGAATACCACCGGTTGCGAGCATCTACCAACTTGCCCTTCATTGTGCCAGATTTGGACTCAGGAACGTTAGTGCACAAGACCGTTAACGAACTATGGTTCTGTATAGCGCATGTTGCTTTGAGTGTTGTGGCAGTTAACGTGGATTGTTTGGCTGGCAATAAAAAACATTTTCCAAAGGGCGTCGCAACGCTCATGCGTGTTCCAGAAAATGGATGTACGAGTGTCTGTTTAGGCCTTTTTATCGAGGCAATCGATACCTATGTTAACCGGCTCTGGACTCTCGGTGTCCGTGTTGTGGCAAAGTTGTGTGAAATGGCAACTTAAGATGAGTTAATAGCAGACACGCTGAATGTGTCTTGCCTGCTTAAAGTGTTAGTAACTGTCGGGATAGATGGCGCGGATGCCGTCGGACGGTTAGCAAGCCTAACTTTAGCCTTTGACTTCGGGACAGTGCTCTGGGTGTTTTGCTGTAGAGCCAGGTCGGTTTCGTTAGCTTTTAATGGCAAAGCCCTGAAGCTGGCCATCTGCTAGAATGTTTTAGTCCGTTTTTCACACTTTATCACGGGCGGTATTATACATTTGACTATTGAGATTTCTCTGCATGTTTTGCAAAACCAATGCGAATCAGTCAATTTGATTTGTCTATTGTGTTCTAGTTAACGTCAACCAGCACAGAGGGGGTGGAACGGAAAGTCGCAAGATTCACAAATGACGTCTCGTTGAACTGATGCTACACACTCCTGCTTCCCACATATGCGGTTATATGGAATCAATTCCATTGAGGTCCGTTGTTGAAAACGAACGCTGCCGTTGTCTAGTCACGTTAGGTAGAGGGCGAGTGATGCGCGTTAATTGTCCCACTCGCAGTCTCGACGACGGTTGCCGTAGACTAGTGCGCACGACAGGGGCACATGTACATGGACTTAGGCTAACCTATTGGGGCACCTTGGTTCCTATAGTACAAATCCGTTGGAAGTGGCCTTCGGGTTGGATGGCTAACAGCGGAAAGTGTCGGCAACAATCGAGTGGAATTGGAACCAAAATGTAAATAGTAGCTTCGTCAGAAATGATTCTGCTAATGTAATTCTAGGACCACCAAAAGGCGCGGAGAATTCTTGCTTGATCACAATATTGCAGTATTGAAAAGTATTGAAAACAACAGATTGTCGCATCTGGATAGAAGCAAGAAGCGCGCTAAAGAATTTTTATGGCACAAATTACTTTCCATGGGAAATACTTCCGTACATATATGCACACTGAACACCGGGAGTTATACCGATTTAAATGACTGCATGATAACTGCGCTAGGTGTATAAGAAAACGTAAAACTCTGTGACAGATGTGAGCAGGTTTACTATGCGATCAGTCAGGTGGGTGAGAGTCACACGCAGTGTTGATGCACATCTGTTGCACTTAATTGCTCGGTGCAGTTTCTAGTCTTCCCAAACACCATTCTTGAAGCTTTACGAATTAACTTTGGCCAGCCTGCAGGATGAGATTGACTTGTTGGATAGAATTATAGAGGCGTTTATCCCACCAGATTTAAAACATTTTTATATGATACCACGTGATGTTTTCTGTGTACATAAAGCGAGATATTCCCTGTTTGGTGGTGCAAGCCACAGAAGTATTGGATGCAATATTTGCGAACCAATTGGATGTGTGCAGTGCGATACACTTCTGATCGTTCTGGAGCCCAGGTATAACGCGCGTTAGTTTCATCTCTTAAAATCTATCTAAGCTGTCCATGCGACACGAGAGAATAACGATCCATGCAGTGCTTCGCTCGAATTGGAGTGCATTTGAGATGATTGTTTTGGAATACAGTGTGTCCACTGTGGTCGACTGCAGGTCTCACCACTTTTGATTTGCTCATTTGCTTGTAACAATGGTGACGGTAGTAACTTTTTTAGACTGAGCGGATATTTCAACGTCAGCATTTATAAATACGAGTTGCTTAATGAACTGGTCGATGATATTTGCTTTTGACACAATTTTGTAACCTAACGTAGGTGGCGCGTACACACAATTTCGTTGCCACATACATGACAATGGAATCAACATGTGGTTGATTAGGAAAATATCAAGTGGCTGTTGCATCTGCACCTGGTGACGATGTCTAAGTTTGTTGGTTGAAGAATTTCCGGAGTCTGTTTCGTTTGGGATAAATATAAAATTATTACATGAGACCTCATCATTAGAATTTTGTGGTTTTCAATTATTCTTCCGTCGTTTCATAATGGCTTTCTAGCACGATTGATAATGCGAATATTGGGTTTGGATCGGTAAGGTCACCTTGTTGATGGTGCTGCAACACAAGCTGTTTTGTTTAATTCATCCTCATGAAATATGCTTTAAATTATTTGCAGAAAGTATGACACGTTGAGCTTTTGTTCCCTTTGTGGATTTGACGTTATTTATGATAGCAAGGTCCACCTGAATATCCGGAGCCAATTTATTTGGCTCGGACAATGGATCATTCATTTAGCTGTGGTCATTATTTTATCCTTTGCTTTACGGTAATCAGTTTAATTGTAAAACGTCTATGGGTGTCACTATTACGCATTTTCTGCTCTCTCCGCCTCCATTGTAAAGGAAAAGGTAGGCTTCATTATACTGCGTAGTAAACTTGAGTTTTAATTTGACGACTGCGGTAGAGCAGAGTATGAAAGTGTTGGTGGAATAAAGCAGCTGATTTATGTACAACTGGATGGATATTGCTGATATTGCAACCTGGATGTATAGGGTGATTAAAGCTTATGTTTCAATAGCTATCCTCAATAGCAAATTCAATACATTTTCCTTTTCGAATGTTTGGCGAATCCCTTCCATCATCCTAAAAGATATGAACGTGCTTCATTACACCTCAACGTCGGTTCAGAGTGTTACGCGCAATGATTATTACCATTCATGTAAATTTTTATACGGATAAATAAAAACTGACGACCGACGGAATAGAAACAATGTTTGATTAAGGAAAACCTTTGTGTAAGATGCAAAGGTACATCTCAACAATACGTCAGTTGGAAATGGTCAGGAACCCCTATATCAAAATTTCAACTGAAGAACTAAGCACACATGTTGAAAAACATAGAACTTTGGACACAATACATGTATTGCATACGCGTATGATTTGCACAATTTCAGTTTGCGAAAGCCCACGACCAGCTAGCCGCTGGATGGTGAGGTGAAACAAAGTCGGACCAAATGGTAAGTTAAGCAGGCTAGACGAAGAAGTGCGGGTTCATCAAATTTCCAACCTAATATTAATCTACATTTCTCAGCGGAAATTCACGGTGTTCAGCTAATCAAGTACTCAGATATATCACTAAGTGCAAAATGGTTAAAATCATATCCTACCTGTCGTACTCACAATGCACATATTTTGCACGAACTCGCTGTGATTCTTCAGCTAAGGAAGTGTGATGGAATTCGCTTCATTTGCGGAGCAGCCGTGTGTGTTTGCAAAAAAGCGGCGCAACACCAGCCCTTACTGATAGAGGAAGCATATCGACTCCTGGCAGCACATTCTGAACACACACAAATTGTCAGCTGCATTTGGTCTCTTTAGAGATTTAGCGGAATTGGATGAAATCGTGTACACATCGCAGTGCATTCTGCATGTTCGTCAGTTGCTCAATTGTTTAAAATGACAAGTTAAACATGATACAAACGTAGTCAAAATTCACATTTAGGTATTTTCAACAGCAAAAAATCCGTTGATGCTCTCATTTGCATTAACTGAAAAACAAACATTGGAACATCCAGTGCTAGAGTTAAATTGGTCCGATGCGTAGCAAACGACAGAGGCGCTGGCCACACGTAATACCTCATGTGTTCCACAGACAAATGTCTTCACTGCATCTTCCCACAATTGTCGCAATGTCGTGTTTAGTAGAGCAACACGCCTACACAGATTCTCTTATTCTAGTGCCAGCATATGAGGACACGGAGCCTGGGGAATATTTCCAGCTTGACGCGACCGACGGTGAATATCCGCAATGGCAATTGCTGACGCACAAGCGTGTTGCAGATCCGGGTGAGCAACGCCCAGACAAGTGCAGTCCAATAATATATAAATGTGCCTTCGTTAGTATCACACATACTTAACTGTAAAAAAATCAATCTCGGATGCGGTTTCTATGCTCCTTATTTATCACATATTTATACATCATCCAACCAACAGGTCAATGGCGGACTCAGAAGAGGCACGTGCGATTTGTCATACCAGAATAGACGGGTATACAAACAGCACTGCTGCGTCGCAATGCAAACCACGAACTCACACAATTTGAATGTGCCTTCATGGCAACCTTGCTTAATAAAATTAGTATCGTAAACCTTGTTCTTTTGAATTCGTAAAGTAATGCACCTACGCTGCTTGGCAATCACTGCTTACCGCGTCCTGCCACAAAACTGAGCACGGAGAAAATAAATGCGATCATAAATTTGTCTTCAAACACTCCATCGGATTTCGCGCCCGCATCCTGAAAGAAAATGCCTATCGATATATAAGGTTCATTCGGTAGCGGCGTCAGTAAAGCGAAGGGAATTTCTAGATAAGTGGATCATAAATTGTCACGTTTTGAACAGATCATAGTTTAATGGTATGCAAGGTTTAAGATTGATTTCAGCAAGGAATTGATGTATGGGGCAATGTAATATAAACAGACTGCTACAGGCCCAAATAAAACGTGGATGAAATAAGTGTGTATATGCGGGCGTCGCCGATTGATTGTCATTTGAAACAGCTGCCCAACGAACACTGAATGCATGTCACCAAATTGGTTTACCACTTCCAACTCACAAGTAATATTGTTCATCATGAAGTTTTTCTGAGACACAGATTTTGGCTTGATAAATTGATACTGCTGCTTTGCTAGCCGAACAAACTCCCAATTCTGCTAGCTGGTTGCTTAGGCTCAATACAGTTCTAGCGGATAGCTAGGCGACAGTTTCGCAGAAGTTGGTTGGTATTAACTTGGCAAGTGTTACCCTATGTAACACCACAAAGTTCCGCCTAACGACACTGTGATGTGGCCGATGTGACACGCCACTAAAGAAAGTCACTGCGTTTTCCCATTTCGCAGGATTACTCCCAATTCAAATACATCCTCCATTTCGAAGATTTATTTTGATCGCTCAATACAATGGCGAACATTATCTAAAGCAACATGAATCCAGAACCGCATTAAAAATTCCCACAGCATATCCACTTAAACATACATGGTTGGCGGCATCCGGTTTCGGATTTGCCTGTCACTGTGGCAAGCCACAGGACGCCTGCGCCTACAGAGGGACCATGGATGGCTTGCGCTGCACCACCCACAGCTCCAACCACATACCCCATATCCAGTGTAAACCCGAAGGAATAAGACCGGGAGGCATGCGGATGGGAACCACGTTTCATCAACGGAGCCGGCCCACACTCCTTCACAGGCAAAGACAAGCACACTGTAGTTGGGGAATCAAGCGCACACAAGGCGGTGGCTGGACCGTAGTCCGCTCCACACTGACTGCATGGAACCACTCTTTGATCCTAACACGGCCACAAGGACCGTGCACCCTGTCCCCTCCAGCAACGACCAACTGTCTCCTGGAGCCAGTATGGACGAGGTAGTGGGTAATAGACAGGTAGGCACCTTGTCAACATGCACATCAAGCGCATCCACACCGGGGATTTCAAACAACAGCCAAACACTTGAGAGAGAAAGAGAAGTAGAAAGGGAAAACTCGATTAATGCATAAGGAAACGGTGATATAAACCTTAATTAAATAGCATACGTAATAAGTTGTTTACAAACACATCCTAGCTAAGTGCACGAGGTCAGGAAATATAGTTCACGGAATGCCAAGAACACAAAAATGCTACGGAAATCGTATACAATTGGCTAAGGCGAGGTGTGTAAATTAATGGAATAGAGAACGGGTAGACATTTATATGAGAAAGAGAAGCATTAAGGTAAAAACTGTAAACCCACCACCTGAAATAAAGAGACTCAGCATGCAAGCACGCGGTTAGTAAATCGAATTCAGCGTGCCTACAAACGCTGCGCCGGCTCGTCGTAATTCTCTGCAGGACCCGTCGTCGCTTCTGTAGTGGCCCCAAATGGCACAGCGCATGGCCCACTAGACATTTATATGAGAAAGAAAGGCATTAGGAGAGAACCGAAAACCCACCACCTGAAATAAAGAGACTTAGCATGCAAGCATGCGGTTAGTAAATCGAATTCAGCGTGCCTACAAACGCTGCGCCGGTGCTGCCTACGTTCACTGTGGGACCCGTCGTCGCTTCGGCAGTGGTCCCGAGTGACCTCTCTCATGGCTCACTAGGCCTGCCTGACTAAGGCACTCGCGACCGCATGTTCTACAGCACAATGCGCTCGATGTCGATGGAGTACAATTCATCGGTGCTTGCCGCTTCCGCAACTGCCGCTTCTTCTCTGCATGCATGAGGGCTTTCTCCCGCACCTCAGCAACTGCCTTCGTGATTAGATCGCGCCATGCACGCCGATCAACCGCCTTCGATTCCCATGATCTGCAATCAAGATGAGAACGTGTGAGGCTCACTTTAATCATGTCCTGGTAACGTAACTTTGGTTTCCCCACGTGCCGCTTCCCTATACTCAGCTGACCGTATAAGAGTTGTTTCGGTATCCGCGTCGAATCCATACGGCTCACATGACCGAGCCATCTCAGGTGTCTCAATAAAAGTATGCCGTCCACTGCATACATCCCACTTCGGCGCAACACTTCCGTGTCTGCAACTCTGGCGCCCCAGCCGATCCGCAGAATTCGTCGCAGACACTGCTGATGGAACCGCTCGAGATATCGCACATCCCGACGGTACATCGTCCACGTTTCACTGCCGTATAGAAGAACGGACAGTACCATGGATTTGTACACCATCAGCTTCGTGCCAATGCTAAGCTGATGGTTGTTCCACACTCGGTACTCAAGCTTCCCGAATGCCGCTGCAGCCTTCGACACGCGATTACGCAACTCAACGTGTAGCTGCTGATCAGTCGACATCACACTCCCAAGGTAGCAGAAGCGGGAGGTGGTTTCCAATACTTCAGCACCAATGCTGATTTGCGGCAATATTGAAGATTGCACCTCCGGTGAAGGCTGAAAGAGACAGACAGTTTTGCTTGTGTTGATGGTGAGCCCGAATTTGGCCGCTGTCGAAGCCAGAGCACTAGTCATGTGCTGCAACTCATCCGCGTTGTGTGAAAACAACGCACAGTCGTCAGCAAACAGCAACATACGAATAGTTGTCTCACAGACTAGAGTTCTCGCACCGAAACGACGGATGTTCAGCAACCCACCATCAATACGGTGCTCCACACGAACACCGTAAGCACAAGCCGCATCAAAAGCACAAGACAACATTGCATGAAGATAGATATTAAACAGGGCAGGAGCTAAGACACAGCCTTGCTTCACACCAGAGACAACTGTAAAGTCATCAGAGGTCTCTCCACTCAGCTGCACCCTCGCTCGCATACCACTGTGCAGACATTCAATTAAACTTACAAACTTACGCGGGCAACCAAACTTACCCAACACCAGCCACAGTGCCTCGCGGTTCACCGTATCAAATGCCTTGGTGAAATCAACAAAAAGCGAGTACAAAGGCTGGTGTCGTTCTCTGCACTTCTCTTGCAACTGACGAGCCGCAAACACCATATCTATAGTGCTGCGACCCGAACGGAATCCACATTGCTCTTCCGCCACGTTTGGTTCCACAATCTGACTCACGAGGCGATTGAGCAGGATTCGGGCAATCACCTTGCCCACACAACTCAGCAAGTTGATGCCACGATAATTCGTGCAACATTGCTTGCTACCTTTGCCCTTGTACAGTGGTAGCACAAGGGCATCCTTCAGCTCAGCAGGCACCTCCTCCTCAATCCACACGCGTTGCACCAAGTGGTGCAGCGCAGTCAACAACGCTGGTCCACCGTGTTTCAATACTTCAGTTGGGATCCCGTCACCTCCAGCACATTTGCCGTTTCGCAGCTGAGCAAGTGCTCTCTGCGTCTCATCCAGTCTCGGCGTATCTGCCAGATCCGCCTTCACATCGTGCTGCTTCAGGCCATTCAATGTAGGCCAGTCGATCTCTGAACGGTTGTTCAAGAGACAGTCAAAGTGTTTCCGCCAGACCGGCATTATGTCTGCAGTCTGGGTGCAGGTAGCGCCTGAACTACCATCGATCAGTGTCCTCAGCGGCTCCAATCTCGGTCCATACACCGCCTTCAAGGAGTCAAAGAATTCCTTGTGTTGACGGCGTTCGGCGTAGCATTCCATCTGCTTCGCCTTCTCCGTCCACCATGCATTTTTAATGCGACGGAGCTCTCGGGTCAGTCGCCGTCGAAGTTTGCGAAACTGACTACTCTTCCCCAAGTCACTGGGGTCTGCAACATGTGCAGCAAATGCTGCATTCTTCTCTGACACCAATGCGTCAATCGTCACATTGTTGTCATCAAACCAATCAGGCCGCTTACAGTTTGCGCGCCCGATGGTCTCCTCCGCAGCAGCTGTCACCTGGTCGCGAATGTGGTGCCACAGGTCGCCCACTGTGGCTATACAGTCCACATCACCACACAGGCGTGCAGCCATCGCCTTCTCCAGCTCAGTACGTTTCGCCACAGTACCGAGGGAGAGAATGTTAATTTAGCTTACATATATACACACAGGGTGAGCCACTATCATGCCGGTTAATTTACGAAATTTTTATAAAAGTAATGACTATACGTGTTTCAAGTACCTTCATTGTGTTGCTGCAGGCGTAGGAAAGCTTTACTTATTTGAATCGATAATAAGTATTACGGGCTTTCGCAACCTGGCAATTATCGAGCGGTGTTTCTCATCCCATTGGCTTCTACAGAGATGGAGTCGATAACAGCTGCGATAAAGTTAAGTACTATAAAAAGTTAATGAAAATATTACGGGTCCCGGCAACATCTGTAATTTATCATCAATCTACATGTTGATGTTGAATCGAAACAACACATCGTGGGACTGAAAATGATGTCATCATTGAGATATTTAAATGCGTTTGACCGCTCAACTCACCCCATTTTAATACACACGCTGTGAATATATACGGTCTTGTGAACTGTGTATTCCATTTTGAATGGAGGTGCGAGTTCAAGCCGCCTTGGCTGATCTAGGTGAAGTGAAATCCGCAGTAGCACGTGAATGAGCTTACGACTACTCTTATCCCTATTCTTCACTTATGCGTTAACTAATCTCGTCGAGTCAAAATACTTGCGTTTGGCCGATGACGTCAGCACACAGTACGTGATTGGTTGTCAGGTCGATCACAATATGCTGTATCGTGACCTAAACCGCGAGTGTTAATGGTCAAATCGAATTCACTTCCGTACTACGCGGATAGGTTAACGTTAAATCTGTACGCTGCATTCTTAATGAAATAGGGTATAGGATTTGTAACTCCAAGTTGATTCGATTTTACGAGAGCCGAAACCTTGAATTTAGATACAAGAAATATTCCGCTGATTAGAGCGGAAAATGAAAGTGTGTAAAAGTTGAGGTGAAAAATTCTTGTCTCTTAAGGAAAACGGTCGTGAATTTCCATCCGTTGATATCCTTGGAAAGGTTATATATGTGGGTGCAACTTTATAATGAATATACAATTCAGGCAAAACATCCCCGGCTGAAACGTAAGCTGGATATGTCTATGGTACAGACGGCGAAGGACAGCAGAAACTCTACTTTCTTGCTAGATATGCTATGTAAACTGCGACTGAAAGTACTACCAGTGCAGAGCAGATTAGTTTGCCGCCTCCAGATGGACTTTGGTCATGTTTCATGCAACCGAATATGCGCAGCCGCAAAACCAAACTTAGTGGCTACGAGTTAGTATTGGTAACTCAACACAGCCGGTTATGGTATGGCACAAATTTGTTTCTCTGAATTTGTCGATCATAGAATGTTCTGTTAACTTATTACATTTCCACGCGGAATTTAGTCATTTAAACAATGCTACAACAATGATTTATACTGTTTGCACAATCCTCATGTATGGCGATTATTTATTCAAAAGAGAGGCGCTAAACCATTTATCTCACCGACCCTTATGAACGTGAAGAATCCACTTGCGCCTGTGTAGCCTGGATATTATGAATCTTTCACAATAGCCCTTTATTTCTTCTGTCAAATCTCTAAAACTATGTTATTTGTCCAAAGGTTATCACGGCATTAACAAGCTATTGTTCGTTTTATTCATATTAAACTACGGTTCTTTTAAGTTAAGCGAAAAACAACTTTCTTTGGTCCACACGAACTCTAAATTTTAGAAACTATCACAAAGGAAGATAACCGTAAATATACATCAAAATTCCGCTTGGTAAATTTCAATTAACCCTGTTAACTTAGACTTGTTTCTTTGCTCTATCGGAATATGGATCAAACTGAATTCGAAATGTTGGCAATTGTCGGCAGAACCATCCTCTTAAATTACCGAAGATTGTCGTGATGTGAACGCCTGTACCCAAAGTGAGGACAAAGCGCTGTAGAAGGCGGAAAATGTGTATGGATTATAAAGTGTTACCATATTTGCTCACTAGGATGCTCCCACACCGATCGACTTGCTTTCTCGTTAACAGCAAGTTCGCTGATATCCTTATGGTCATATGCCTACGTATAACTGAAAATACTTTCGTTATGCCATTAGATTCTCTGACATCCGCTGAGAGCCTATTTTGTGTTTTCGCTTTTGTTGTAGCGTCTGCGCAGCCACAGCCGTTTAATCACAAGTAGTGTGCGGCGATCCTACAAAATATAGTTTATAGAAGGACCGTTGAATTCTAAACAAATAATCTATTACTGGTCCCGTGAAGTAATGATGTATTCAGCCATTTTTTTCCTTTTTAGACAGATAGGACACAGGTGTGTTGATATGTAAGGCATTTATATCCAACTAACTGGCTGTGCTAATGCCAAGTATTTATTATTCCAACAATTTGGTCTTTCATGCAAGCATATTCTGCGACAAATTTCACGACAGCGAGAAGGGACACACTACCACAGGATATCATGAATTCGGATATTTCGTGTATTCTCATCAATGATTAACCCACGATATATTGAATGACGGTGCTTGATACACAAGAAACGACGTTCAAGATCATTATTTTAGATTTGAAGTAATCAAATATTCATGCCAATACTGTGCAAGGCTGGTCATTAATTGAATGCTTTCGCAGAAATTGTGTTTTAACTATCCAACTTTTGTAGCCTTAGTGCAATGGAGCAGACAAGAATTACTAAGTTGCTTAATTGCCTTAAGCTGTTCTCGGTGATTTTGACGAATGAAACAGTATAAAAGTTGACTATTTATCAGATTCCCTGTGAATTATTTAGGACGATTAACCAACATAGCTATGCTTGTCTGCAACATCGTGCTGCACCTAAACGATAAAATTGCGGAAACCCAGGTTGTTCAACCAGGAGGAGTTAAGGTCCAGCCTTGCGTTGCCTTGGTAAGCCTTATTGATTGTATCAATTTTAAACTGAATGACCTCGTACGTCCTTTCTTTGAAAATTAACTTAAAAATTCCACGGGTTGTTAGTTAACTACATCGCCTCAGCGTGTTGTTGATGCAAGCTAATAGGTAAGATGTCGTCGGGTGGAGCCAAGCATTTGATTGTCATTTCTTCTTCTCTTTGCCTTCCCTTATCCTTTTTTGGTGTCGTTTGGGTAGCCGCACCCGTGCTTGCTTATATGCCATTCATTCAGTTACCTGTAGCTCAGGTTCGACATCGGCGTCTGTGGCAATGTCGTCCAGCTCACAGCGAGGAGTAAGACAGGCACATTCTCCATCCAGCTCCGACTCTTATTAAGCGGTTGCGACTTATCTGTACGATCGCCTACGAAGTAGCCATTTCCTTTTCACACTCCTTGGTCTAATGAGATCCAAGTAACTTCTGGATGCAGAAGAACTAGGAACCCGCAACCGGGGTCATACTATATAACCGTTTAATGTTAATACCCGCAATATGTGAATTTTGGTTATCTTGTTCCAAGGTATTTCCTTCCTGCTATCTTAAAAATCGGTCTTTTACGTAAGTAGGTAGATAACAGGGGCACAAGAAATTTTCCCGTCTTTTACATTACGTACCGTTATTAGGTTCTTGATGCATAGTTAACCAACGCGGAAGATATTTAACAAATCATGTTACAATCACTAGGTGAGTAATGTCCTTCCTACAGCCAGTCAAAATTTGTATATTCCGTTTAAAGACTAATTATTTATACTTTCAAAATCAGCCTCGCAGTGGTCGTGCCCAAACCTCACAAGACCAAGCAGCCAGCGAGCCTCTCCATGCACTGAGTATAGGGGATCAGCGATTACAGGCTAAAATGAATTTAATTGCTGTACATCGCACAGATGGGTGCACCTATTGTCATCTTTACCACACCAGACGTGCACAAGCTTTCAGTAAATTGTGTGCTGCATTGCTTAAACGGTACTCAAAAACAGAAGCGAGCTAATTATTGGAAAACCACTCGGTCACTTTTGAAGCTGAAAAGACGTTTACATTAGTGTCTAAAGTCGGAACCTGGTTTTCTATATATGAATGTAAAACTAAGTAAGTGTCAATGGAATGGCATCACAACTGGTTCCCAGACCGAAGAAGTTCCGCACCATGAAATAAGCTTAAATTGCTATGGCGTCCGCTTTCAAGGTCAAGGAGGTTGTTCGGTTAGTGGACTATCTCTCCCATGTCTGCAGTAATACCAGAAATTAGAAGGCTAATATCCGGGACCAGATTTGCCGGGACTTAAATAGGAACGCCCGAGAAAGCTGACCAGATTCATCCTTTTCGGAAGGCACAATCCATCTGCGCACAAGCCCAGGTTTCGCGCTGCAAATGTTAACCTAGTGGAAGCTGATTAGTCCACTACTCCCTACGTGCCTCGTCAAATTATGATATCATCATTCCGAACTTCAAGAAGCATATGAAGGGGAAAAGTTTTGATGTAATTTCTGTCAGAAAAATGTCGCTGATGTTAGTGAGAGGCACAACTAAAGGTATTATACTTCAATAGTCGATAAAAAATAACTCAAATGCACTGTACCAAGTTCATCATTCTGAGGAGCGATTACGCTGAATAAAAGTTTCACTTCATGATTCTAGCTATCTATTGATCGTCAAAGTTGGCAAATTATTCGCAGGCACGAATGCGTCTGAACTGCGCATCAATACGCATGATTATGAAATATGAATACCGGATACTACGTCAGCTAAATGTTCATAAATATTATCGGTAGTTCCTCACCGTCACTCTCAGTCAGCATGATTATGCTAATATATAAACTCATCAGACACTGGTGTTTCAAACTTCAGGTTATCGTTAGTGTTGCACTTTCCAACAGTCTTCTGCCACAATTCATATATGACAAAATTACTTGCCTGAGACTGAAAACATCTGCACATCTTGAAATCCGCGATAGAATAATTGTTTAGAGTTCAACGGTCCTTCTATAAACTATATTTTTCAAGATCGCCGCACACTAGTTGGAATTAGACGGCTGTGGCTGCGCAGACTCTACATCAAATTTATATTCAGCAACCAGCTGCTCAACAAGCCGAATAAAAATATTAGCGATACAAATTAACGGAAGGGCGTTGCATATTGTTCTCTACGGAAAATGGCACACATATTTTCTTCCATGAGGCTCGCTGTTACGAAAATTCAAGCTTTATTTCTACAGTTACGCGGAACACAAAATAAGCGGCCAGCGGATGTCAGATAATCAAATGGCATAATCGAAGTACATTCAGTTAGACGTAGGCATATAACAGTAAAGATATCAGCGAAGATGCTAGTCAAATGAGAAATGCCGACCAGTGTGGGGAAAGCGTATTGAGCATTTTGTTGTTGTATATTTACAGTTATTTCCCTTTGTTGCAGCTTCTAAAATCTAGAGTTGGTGTGGATCAGGAAAGGATTTTTACGCTTAACTTAAAAAAACCGTAGTTTAATGTGAATAAAACGAAAAATAGCGTGTAAATGCGGTGAAAACTCTTGAGCAAACAACAAAGGCTTAACGATTTGGCAGCGGAAATAAAGCGCATCTGTGAAAGCACAGTAATATCCAGGCTACACAGGCGCAAATGTGTCTATCTGCTTGGCAAGAACCAATGAGAACAGAGTTACGCGCTTCGGATTTTTAGTCAATCAGAGAATTTCATGAGAAGTATAGGAATGTTGTAACAAATGTTCTAAGGATTGCCTAAAAGAATAAGTTTGGCGGAGAGGAATTAAGTTGACAGAACACCCCATGCTCGACAAATCCGGAGAAAAAATTTTGTGCCGTAAAATAATGGGCTGTGTTGAGTTACCAGTACCAGCTCGTAGCCACTGAGTTTGGTGTTGCGGCTGCGCCTATTCGGTTGTAGGATACATGACGAAAGTTCATCTGGACGCGACAAGCTAATCTGCTCTGCACTGCTAGTACTTTCAGTCGCAGTTTACATGGCATATCTAGCAAGAAAGTAGAGTTTCTGCTGCCTTTCGCCGTCTGTACCATAGACATATCCAGCTTACGTTTCAGCTGGGAATGTTATGCATGAATGATATATTCATCATAAACTTACACCCAAATATTTAACAATTCCAAGTATATTTAGGGGTCGAACTTCACGAGCGTTTTTCGTAAGAGACAAAGGTTGTGCATTTCATGTTGTACACACGTTCATGGTCTGCTCCAATCAGCGGAGTACACCTTGTATCGAAATTCAAAGCTTCCGCTCTTGTGAAGTTGAATCAAATTGGAGTTACACAGCTTATACCTATATTTCAATAAAATTGTAGATTAAAATTGAAGATTAAAATTGTAGATTAAATGTGAACCTATCCGCGTAGTACGGAAGTGGATTCGATTTGACCATTAACATTCGCGGCTTAAGTCACGATACAGCATATTGTGATCGACCTGACAACCAACCACGCAGTGTTTGCTGACGTCATCGGCCAAACGCAAGTATTTTGAATCGACGAGATTAGTTAACCCGTAAGTGAAGAATAAGAATAAACGTTGTCGTAAACTCATTCACGTGGTACAGCTGATTCCACTTCGTCAGTACAAGCTTCCCGACGTTGGAGTACAAGAACGTGAATCTTTATTCCACAAGACCTGCAGCATTGTTCGTTCGTTTTTCTTGCCTTGATGGTCTCCGCAGACAACTGGAATGACCTTACGAAGGTCCTTTCAAGGTCCTGCAGCGTAAGGACCGCGTTTTTCCATCGACCGTCACGGTAAACGAGAATCCGTTACTATTGACCGTCTCAAGGTTGCCCACGTGGAACCTGAGCTCGATGAAGACCCTTGCTCGTCTTCTGAAGAATCAACCCAGCCTATGATGGAAGACTCGCATGCTTCCAACATCTCTGAACCCATGCATCACGTTCCATCCAAGCCCTTCACTTCAGCGCCGCCGTTTCCCATCGAACCAACCGCCACTTTTTTAGCAGTTCCTACAATTTTGCGATCCGATAGGACGTCTAAGACGACGTCTTCCTCTGATTCGCACAAGTCGACTAGTTCGGGTAGACGCGTTCACTGGCCAGCGCGCTTAAGGGATTAGTGTTTCTTTTACTTGTATTTTCTTGCTTTACCTTTCCCTTTGGCCAAAAACGTACAAAACCCAAAACATTCGGCTAAAGATTTTAAAAACGCCAAAAGAACGCAAATCGTTTTGTAAACCCAAAAATTTTATAGCGTATTGTGAACATATAAAAAGTGTTGCCTTTTGCTTGACGCTTACCTCATCCGGTAAGTTTCACTCTTACTTTTGCCTTCGCCTCCACCGTCACTTCTCTTGTTTCCGTTTATCTTCCAATTATGAACCGGAGGAGATGACGAGCCTGAAGCGAAAATATGAACTTCACGACCATTTGACGATTACGAACTTCCCCACTTTGTGTTCTTGGCTCTTTTAGGAAGGACACGGGTGGGAGCCAACTAGGGTCCGATCGTCTGGTTCTTCCCCAGTAGCTGCAGCAGGTTTCACTGCATGGTCTCGCCAAACGCTGACTTGCGACGCATAGTTCTTAAGTAGATCGAAGGATCACCCACGGTTTCCCTTCTATTAAAGGGCTGTGTAGCGACCTAGAGATTCCCCCGTATGACTATATAAACTACTCTAAAATATTCGAAGTATAGATTTCTTATGTATTAGGGAACTATTCGATTTGCCTGTTGGAACGTTGTTCCCATTTGTTGGAAACACGAACACGATCTCCGCCACTGGCGCGCGACTCGACTGCAAACGACCCTCTGTCAACGAACAATAGCTTGTTAATGCCGTGATAACCTTTGGACAAATAACATACTTTTAGAGATTTGGCAGAAGAAATAAAGGGCAACTGAGATGGTATCATAATATCCAGGCTACACAGGCGCAAACTGGTTCTTCGCGTTCGCAAGGATCGGTGAGAGAAGTGCTTTTGCGCCTTTCCTTTGAACACAATAATCGCCATACATGAGAATTGTGCCAACAGTGTACCACATTGTTGTAGCATTGTTTAACTTCCTAAATTCCGCGTGGAAATGTAATAATTTGATTGACCATCCCATGCTCGACATATTCAGAGAAACAAATTTGTATAATATCTTAACCGCCTGCGTTGAGTTACCAGTACCAGCTCGTAGCCACTGAGTTTGGTGTTGCGGCTGCGCCTATTCGGTTGTAGGATACATGACGAAAGTCATCTGGACGCGACAAGCTAATCTGCTCTGCACTGCTAGTACTTTCAGTCGCAGTTTACATGGCATATCTAGCAAGAAAGTAGAGTTTCTGCTGCCCTTCGCCGTCTGTACCATAGACATATCCAGCTTACGTTTCAGCTGGGAATGTTATGCATGAATGATATATTCAACATAAACTTACACCCAAGTATTTAACAATTCCAAGTATATTTAGGGGTCGAACTTCACGAGCGTTTTTCGTAAGAGACAAAGGTTGTGCATTTCATGTTGTACACACGTTCATGGTCTGCTCCAATCAGCGGAGTACACCTTGTATCGAAATTCAAAGCTTCCGCTCTTGTGAAGTTGAATCAAATTGGAGTTACTAAGCCTATACCTATATTTCATTAAGAATGCAGCGTACAGATTTAACGTTAACCTATCCGCGTAGTACGGAAGTGAATTCGATTTGACCATTAACACTCGCGGTTTAGGTCACGATACAGCATATTGTGATCGACCTGAGAACCAACCACGCAGTGTTTGCTGACGTCATCGGCCAAACGCAAGTATTTTGACTCGACGAGATTAGTTAGCGCCTAAGTGAAGAATAAGGATAAGAGTAGTCGTAAGCTCATTCACGTGATACTGCGGATTTCACTTCACCTAGATCAGCCAAGGCGGCTTGAACTCGCACCTGCACCTAAAATGGAATACACAGTTCACAAGACCGTATATATTCACAGCGTGTGTATTAAAATGGGGTGATTTGAGCGGTCAAACGCATTTAAATATCTCAATGATGACATCATTTTCAGTCCCACGATGTGTTGTTTAGATTCAACATCAACATGTAGGTTGATGATAAATTGCAGATGTTGCCGGAAGCCGTAATATATTCTTTAACTTTTCTTAGTACTTAACTGTATCGCAGCTGTTATCGACTCCATCTCTGTAGAAGCCACTGGGGTGAGAAAAGCCGCGCGAAAATTGCCAGGTTGCGAAAGCCCGTAGTACTTCAAATCGATTCAAATAAGTAAAGCTTTCCTATGCGGAAGTGTGTGACACGCCTGCAGATACATGATGAAGATAATTGAAACGCGTATGGTTGTTACTTGTACAAAAATCTCCTAAATTAACCGGCAACATACTAGTTCACTCTGTGTGTATATATGTAAGCGTATGTGTAAGTGGGGCGGGAGAGCCTATGGTGCGGTGAGGCTGGTGGTGGCTAGATCCTTACAGATGGTCTACCCACTGCTGCAACTGTTGCGCCATAGTCTCACGTCCTGGGCGCCTCCTCGTGGCGACCGCTGGGTGGGAGTTGGGTATCGCCCTTGTCCCTGCTAAGATCCAGGACACCAATCCGCATGAGTCAGCTAACTGAGCATGTGCTAGACCTGCTGCCTTTCGGGTGTACATTTAATCGAAGGCTTTGGCTGAGGACCCGATTAGTTCTCCTGTCAGGTGTAGACGCCCTGGCAGTATCCTAGTCCATCCTCTTCCGAGGTTAGGAAGTAGTCGATGGTCCACTTCCCGTAAAACCTAGCCATGGGAGACAACAGGTTTACTGGTTATAAGCTCACAGCTCGATTGGCGTAGAGCACGAGCGCCACGCATTGTCTCTGACGGTGGGAGGAGACCTTCGGGTGTTCAATGGTTTTCTACTGCCCGCCTCAAGCCAGGCAGCCCCTGGTCAAATTGGTGCAAACCCAACAAAACCCACCTGCGTCTGGCCATGGTCGCAGGTGCGTATCCAATTACGGTCGCAAAACATATGATAATTGTTCCAGTACCTCAAAGGCTGCGTGTGACGGCCGTCAAGCAGATCCCCATCTGTCTCTGCAATCACATTCCCGAGCTGGATCTGCTCCCCACTGCCTTGTGGGTCAGGCTATTGAGCCAAAGGCTCCGGGCGGAGTCCCTCAAGCGAACCTCCAAACCACCCACTACCTTGTGGGTCAGGCTATTGAGTCAACAGCTCCGTGTAAAGTCCCTCAAGCCGACCTCCGAAGCACAACGACCACCTCGCGTTCCATTGCCCACCAATGCAATCGTATGCCTGCGCGCAAAGCACTCAGCATCGGGTGCTGGAACGTGCGCACACTACTGGACCGGAACTCCAGCGACCGCCCGGAGCGACGCACTGCACTGGTCGCGATGGAGCTGGCGTGCTACAACATCGATATTGCGGCGCTCAGTGAAACTCGGTTCACTGAGCAAGGTAAGTTGCATGAAGTAGGTGCTGGCTACACATTCTAGTGGGTGGGCAACGCCGCCTCAGCACCACGTGAACATGGGGTCATATTTGCAATATCCGATTGCCTCCATGGCAAGCTGGTGGGTGAACCAACGGGCGTCAGCGCGCGACTGATGACCGTTCGCCTACGACTCGGAAGAGGTAAGTTTGCTACTTTTATAAGCACGTACGGTCCGATCATGTGTTATCCTGATGACACGCGTGATCAATTCCACACTCAGCTATCCTCCGTGAAACGGTCTGTGCCGAGGAGCGACCGACTATTTCTGCCGGGAGATTTCAATGCGCGCATTGGGCGTGATGCATCAGCGTGGACAGATGTTATCGGTGCGCATGGCATTGGTTCAGCGAATGCGAACGGTGACAGGCTGCTCTCACTGTGTGCCACTCACGGCCTGACGATCACGAACACTCGGTTTGCACTGAGTGCGAGTGATATAGCAACTTGGACGCACCCACGGAGTGATCACGCTCACCTGCTCGACTATGTCATCGTACGTCAGCGTGATATGCGTGAAGTGCGCATGACACGTGTACTGCGTGGAGCTGAGTGTGGCACTGATCACAAGTTGGTGCGGACCAAACTGTACATATATTTTCGTAAATCTATGTATTGCACTCCCGACATGATTTGGCGTAAATTTAACATTCTCTCCCTCGGTACTGTGGCGAAACGTACTGAGCTGGAGTAGGCGATGGCTGCACGCCTGTGTGGTGATGTGGACTGCATAGCCACAGTGGGCGACCTGTGGCACCACATTCGCGACCAGGTGACAGCTGCTGCCGAGGAGACCATCGGGCCCGCAAACTGTAAGCGGCGCGATTGGTTTGATGACAACAATACGACGATCGGCGCATTGGTGTCGGAGATGAATGCAGCATTTGCTGCACATGTTGCAGACCCCAGTGATTTGGAAAAGAGTAGTCAGTTTCGCAAACTTCGACGGCGACTGACCCGAGAGCTCTGTCACATTAAAAATGCATGGTGGACGGAGAAGGCGAAGCAGATGGAATGCTACGCTGAACGCCGTCAACACAAGGAATTCTTTGACTCTTTGAAGGCGGTGTATGGACCGAGATTGGAGCCGCTGAGGACACTGATCGATGGTAGTTCAGGCGCTACCTGCACCCAGACTGCAGAGATAATGCAGATCTGGCGGAAACGCTTTGACTGTCTCTTGAACAACCGTTCATAGATCGACTGGCCTACACTGAACGGCCTGAAGCAACACGATGTGGAGGCGGATCTGGCAGGTACGCCAAAACTGGATGAGACGCAGAGAGCACTTGCTCAGCTGCGAAACGGCAAGTGTGTCGGTGCCGACGAGATCCCGCCTGAAGTATTGCAACAAGGCGGACCCGCGTTTTTGACTGCGCTGCACCACTTGGTGCAACGCGTGTGGATTGAGGAGGAGGTGCCTACTGAGCTGAAGGACGCCCTTGTGCTACCACTGTACAAAGGTAAAGGTAGCAAGCAATGTTGCACGAATTATCGTGGCATCGACTTGCTGAGTTGTGTGGGCAAAGTGATTGCCCGAATCCTCCTCAACCGCCTCGTCAGTCAGGTTGTGGAACCTAATGTGGCGGAGGAGCAGTGTGGATTCCGATTGGGTCGCAGCACTATAGATATGGTGTTTGCGGCTTGTCAGTTGCAGGAGAAGTGCGGAGAACGACACCAGCCATTGTACTCGCTTTTTGTTGTTTTCGCCAAAGCATTTGATACGGTGAACCGCGAGGCATTGTGGCTGGTGTTAAGTAAGTTTGGTTGCCCGCGCAAGTTTGTAAGTTTAATTGAATGTCTGCACAGTGGTATGCGAGCGAGGGTGCAACTGAGTGGAGAGACCTCGGATGACTTTGCAGTTGTCTCTGGTGTGAAGCAAGGCTGTGTCTTAGCTCCTGCCCTGTTTAATATATTTCTTCATGCAATGTTGTCTTGTGCTTTTGATGCGGCTTGTGCTTACGGTGTTCGTGTGGAGCACCGTATTGATGGTGGGTTGCTGATCATCCGTCGTTTCGGTGCGAGAACTCTAGTCTGTGAGACAACTATTCGTATGTTGCTGTTTCCTGATGACTGTGCGTTGTTTTCACACAGCGCGGATGAGTTGCAGCACATGACTAGTGCTCTGGCTTCGACAGCGGCCAAATTCGGGCTCACCATCAACACAAGCAAAACTCTCTGCCTCTTTCAGCCTTCACCGGAGTTGCAATCTTCAATGTTGCCGCGAATAAGCATTGGTGCTGAAGTATTAGAAACCACCTCCCGCTTTTTCCACCTTGGGAGTATAATGTCGACTGATCAGCAGATACACATTGAGCTGCGTATCCGCGTGTCGAAGGCAGCGGCGGCATTCGGAAAGCTAGAGTACCGAGTGTGTAACAACCATCAGCTTACCGTTGGCACGAAACTGATGGTGTACAAATCCATGGTGCTGTCCGTTCTTCTATACGGCGGTGAAACGTGGACGATGTACCGTCGGGATGTGCGATATCTCGAGCGGTTCCATCAGCAATGTCTGCGACGGATTTTGCGCATCGTTTGGGGAGCCAGAGTTGCGGACACGGAAGTGTTGCGCCGAAGTGGGATGTATGCAGTGGACTGCATACCTTTATGAAGACACCTGAGGTGTATCGGTCATGTGAGCCGTATGGATTCGACGCGGATACCGCAGCAACTCTTATATGGTCAGCTAAGTATTGGAAAGCGTCACGTGGGGAAACCAAAGTTACGATACCAGGACATGATCAAAGTGAGCCTCACACGTTCTAATCTTGATTGCAGATCATGGGAATCGAAGGCGGTTGATCGGCGTGTATGGCACGATCTGATCACGAAGGCAGTTGCCGAGGTGCAGGAGAAAGCCCTCAAGCATGTAGAGAAGAAGTGGAAAGTGCGGAAGCGGCAAGCACCGATGGATTGTTCTCCATCGACATCAAGATCGTGGTGCTGTATAACATGAGGTCGTGAGTGCCTTAGTCAGGCAGGCTTAGTGAGCCATGAGCGAGGCCACTCTGGACTACTACCGAAGCGACGACGCGTTCTGCAGAGAACGTAGGCAGAACCGGCGCAGCATTTGTAGGTACGCTGCATTCGATTTACTAACCGCATGATTGCATGCTAAGTCTCTTTATTTCAGGTGGTGGGTATACAGTTTTGTCCTAATGCCTTTCTTTCTCCTATAAATGTCTAGTGTCTAGTCACCCATGAGCGAGGCCACTCGGGACCACTACAGAAGCGACGCCGGGTCCTGCAGATAAGTATCAAAACCGGCGCAGCGTTTGTAGATACGCTGCATTCGGTTTACTAACCGCGTGCTTGCATGCTAAGTCTCTTTATTTCAGGTGATGGGTTTTCAGTTTTGTCCCAATGCTTTTCTTCATCATATAAATGTCTACCTGTACTCTATTCCATTAACTTGCACACCTCGCTTAAGCCAATTGTATTCGATTTCCATAACATTTTTGTGTTCGTGGCATTTCCGTAAAGTATACCTTCTGACCTCGTGAACTTATCTAGGATACGATTGTAAACAATTTATTTCATTTGTTCATTAAATAAAGGTTTAGGTCACCGTTTCATTATGCATTAATTGAGTTATTTTATTTGTCTCTCTCTCTCTCAAGTGATTGGCTGTTGTTTGATATACCCAGTGTGGCTGCGCTTGATGTGCATGTTGACAAGGTGCCTACCTGTCTATTACCCACTACCTCGTCCATACTGGCTCCAGGAGACAGTTTGTCGTCGCTGGAGGGGACGAAGTGCACAGTCTTGTGGCCGTGTTTAGATCAAGAAGTGATTCCATGCACACAGTGTGGAGCGGACTACGTTCCAGCCACCGCCTTGTGTGCGACTGATTCCCTAAATACAGCGTGCTTGTGTTTGCCTGTGAAGTAGTGTGGGCCGGCTCGGTTGATGAATCCTGGCTCCCATCCACATGCCTTCCGGTCTTATTCCTTCGGGTTTACACTATATTTGGGGTGTGTTGATGGAGCTGTGGGTGGTGCAGCGCAAGCAGGCCATTGTCCTTCTTTAGGCGCAGGCGTGCTGTGGCTGGCGACAGTGACAGGTAAATCCGATACCGGATGCCACTAACCGTGTACATGTACGTTTGCCCTATGCTGAGGCTAACCATACATTCATGATGCTATATTACTGAAGTTGTGCTCCGCCAACTTCGCCTGCGCTGTGTCATTTTAAGCTGGATACATTTCATTCAACCCCCTGTTGGGTTTGTTCTGCCCAAATGAGTAATCTTCTATTACCTGGCCTCTTCGCAACGAGACTGAACCTTAACATGGTGCGACGATTTGCGTAGCTTATTGAACGACGGAGTTATACTGGGTAATGCCCGCGGACAACTTGAGAGCTACTCCTACCAGGTTAGCGAATGGTGAGAGGTCAGACAAACTCAGTCTCCTGGTCCTCCAAGTTTGGGTTTGCAATGGGATGGCGTCCATTTCTGTAATCCTAAATCGTTGCTATCTCCCCGCTTTCATGCGAGCAGCCTTTTGGGCCAAAGGCTTTGGATGAGGACCATAATCGTCCTCCTGTCTAGGTCTGGGCGCCCTAACAGTATCTCAGCCCACATACAACCACAAAATGTTCTTCAAAAATAAACTTTATCCTACATGGGCCGTCGCGCAGTTTAGCAAGGGTCGCCTTATCTGTTGCATACAGCAGGGAGGTTAAGCGAAAACATGGTACTGCTGGCGCCTCTCTTCTTCCTTTTCCATCCTTTTCTCTTACTCCCATTCCAAACTGATTACTAACCTTCCTTTTATAATTCCCAGCTTAATTGACAGCAACCGAAGTGCCACTGCTGTAGAACCGTCTGCAGCCGCCTTCTCGCAACAAGCTCCGAACGCCTATCGCCTAAAAGCCCCTTAATGGGCCACACAATCCCGTTTCCATAGCGACATTCAACATTCGCACTCTAAGACAAACAGGTCAACAGGCTGCACTCGCACGTACCTTGGACACACTGGGTATTGATGTATGTTGTGTGTCCGAAAATTGGATCAATAATCCCAACGGGGTTGTTGAATTAACTGCACACGGATTATCATCTCGTTATTGGTTGCACGCATCCGGAGACACCGATGCAGCGCTCTCCGATAAAGCTGGTGTAGTTATCATTCTGACATCCAAAGCTGAGCTACCGTTGGTTGTTAGGATTCTAGTGAACAGCCGTTTATGTGCAGTCTGTTTGACGACAGCAGTTAAGGTGGATTCACGAAGTAATGCAAAACGCTGTTTGTTTGTGATTTCCGTTTATTCTCCCACCGACTGCAGTTCTGATGCTGTCAAGGCCACATTCTATCACGAACTGAACGCGCTACTACGAAGTGCTACCAGTTCGGATATTATAATATTTGCCGGGGATATGAACGCACAACTACGGCGTCTAAGCTCTTCAGAAGCTAAGCTGGGTTATAATTATGGGCTTAACTCCGAAAGGACTGACAACGGTGAGCTTGTGCTGCAACAGTATGCGGAGCACCAGTTGTTTCTTAGTAGCACTGCTTTTAGACACAGTGGGTGCCAAAGTGCTACTTGGTGTCCTACTCTAGCTGGTCATCCATGGACCCAAGTTGACCATATAGCCATAAATTACAAGTGGCGTGGTTCCATCCTGGATAGCTGCTCATACTGGAGTATCTGCGTCGACCCTGATCATGCCTTGGTACGCTGTCGTTTCCCCAGGAACTTTACTGGGAGGTGCACTAAGCGTTCCCTTCGAGTGGCAACTGCAAAATTGTCTTAGCCCTCGGTCAGGCAAGCCTAGCAAGTGCCACTGCATACAAAACTTCCGCCGTCTTGTCCTAATGACACTGAGCTTCAGTGGTATAGGATCTCGACCAAAAAGCACGACAAAGGAGCATCTGCTTGTGGCGCTAACAATCGTCACCACAACAGTCACTGGATATCCGATATGTGGGTGTACCTGTTGGAATCTAGGAGACACCTACCGGCATTCTCTGAACACAAAATGACCAACTGTGCTATTAGGCGTGAGTGAAAGCGGAGCCTACCTGCTGACAAGGAAGCCTAGTGAGCCAGTCGGGCTCAAGAAATGGAGGAGGCATTAGCAATAGGCAATTACCGCAAGCTCTTCCAGCTAATCCTTGCCACTAGTACCAGAAAACCAGGTGTCAATGAGACAGTCAGAGACAGCGTGGGTGCACTGATACACCATAAGGAGCGCCATATGGCTCGTTGGGCGGAACACACTTAAGATCAGTTCAGTTGGTCCCTGCTCCCGGATATCTACCTACTTACGTGATGCAGGAAGATCCATGGACGGTTAGTTTGGAGTCACTGTCAGAGGCCGAGGTCCGAAAAGCGATCGCCGCCTTCAATGGTTTTCGTGTCGCTGCCCTGGATTCAATCCCACCTCACTATTTAGGATGAAGTTGAGGTCCTCTGCAAAGCACTAACCTCCCTATTTGAAGGCGTATGAAAGCAAGAGGGTGTCCCGGCTAACTGCAGCTAATCAATCTTAGTGGCAATATAAAACAAGAGCAGTCGCACAGACTATTCTAACCCATGGGGTATGAAGCTAACGCAAGTTGTGAAAAAATTATTGGTCTCGATTATCCTTTGTCGCCTCATTGAAAAACGGGAATCTCGGAGTAGATAAGAGCAGGCTGATCTTTCCTAGGGCCTGGCAGTATAGTCATATAATCACTTTGCTGCTGGAGCTAGAGCAGCACCACACATACGACAAACCGGCAATAGATGTGTTTCTCGATTCCAAGAGAGCGTTCGATTCAGTCGATCGATCGATTCGTGCGGAAGATATCGTCTTACTTTTCCACGATGTTACGACAGCAAAATCAACCCAGAATAGCCTGTCCAGAGTGGTCTCATTATTTGGTATGCACTTGGCACATTCAAGGTGCAAAGTGTTGCTGGAAGACTACCAGCAACTTGATGATCCTTGCAGCTTATTAATGAGGAACTCGAGATGGTAGATCAATTCACTTAATTTGGCAGCTGCAACAGCAACCATGGGCGCACAGAAACTGATGTCAGTTGCTGCCTTGCAAAGGCCAGATCTGCCTTTTTTAAACTACGGCATCCTTGGCGACAAACACGAGTTTCCTTCTGTCTGAAAATCCGTGTATACAAGGCCACAGTGAATGCTGTACTGCTCTATGGTAGTGAGACTTGGCCACTTCGGTCTGAAGATCTAAAGCTTCTTCAAGATTTGATCATCGTTGTCTGCGTAGCTAAGCTGGTGTCGGATGGCATCAACGTGTCGGAAAAGATGATGTGCGTAGGCGAGTACTGGGTGGTGCTAATCATGCTTTATCCCTAGAACAAGAGATGGCACGTGCTACGCATGCCTGGTCACCGCTTACCTAGGAGGGGCTTGTTCAGTGTAGCAGGTCTAGCGTTGAGCAAGTCTCGAGTGGACAAAACTTGACTTGGCAGCGGGAAATGAAGTCACCAACAACCAAACTTGGTGCCGTTGGTTCGTCTCGCCTTCCGGGCTGGAGTCCGCGTGACTCGCATTGTGTTTGTCTCGAGACTTTACAGGACGTGACTCATAACCGACACCAGTGGCGCGCCTGATGCCGGATCCCAAACATATTTCCTGTTTACATTGTGTTTGGTGCTGAGTTATCTGCGGGATAATGGTTGATTATAACACTTGGCAATGAAAGCCGGAAGAAAGCTCTCTCCGATACCGCCTTATCCTTGCATGATAGCCAGATGTTTGTGACGGTACGTTGCCAACACAAGATGTAGACGACTTGACCTTGAATATCCGCTTAGGGCATTAAGTTTTTCAGCTAAGTCCCTCTTCTCTCTTCCTTATTATTTTTTATTGCACAGGTCATCTTGGTTGTATGGCAACGAAGCATCAGTTCAAATGGCTGATCTACTGCTGTTAAAGATGATGATGACCTGGTCTCGTTGCTAACGCTAGTTGTGTTTAGTATCAATCAATTTGTCGCAAATGCGACAGTTTATTGAATAACTTGTGGACATTTTGTACATATCGCGGCTTCGATACTGACAGGCTTAATATACATATTTACCGCGCAGTTATGCCTGCATAGACGCATACCTTAACAGATATAATATATTTGTTAATTTCATTTCAAGTGATCGGCTGTTGCATGACATCCTCTGTGTGACTGCGTCTGATGTGTTTTGACATGGTGCCTGCCTGTATATTACCCACTACCTCGTCCATACTTTCTCTAGGAGACAGTTGGGCGCTGCTGGATTGGACTGGATGCAAGGCCGTTGGTGTCAGACTGGGCTCCGAGCGCGTTTCCATGCACTCGGTGTGGAGTGAACCGCGATCCAGCCACTGCCTTGTGTGCGCTTGATTCCTAAATACAGAGTGCTGGTGGTTCTCTGTGAACGAGCGTGGGCGGGTTCCGTTGATGAAATGTGGCTCCCATCAATATGACACCGAGGGACATTCCTTCGGTTTTATACTGCAAATTTGGAGTTTGGTTTGAGTTGTGACTGGTGCAGCTCAAGACACCCATGTTAAATCTTTGGGAGCAGGCGTGCTGTGGATCGCCACATGGACAGGCAAATCCGAAACCGAACACCGCTATTTATGTATGTGTAAGTGGAGATGCTCAATGAATTTGCTAATATGACTGCATTATTGATGTTGTTGAAAGTGTTTGTTTTAGTATGAAGCGAGCAACTGAACTTTTCGAAATGGATGACGTAATGAATTGGGAAAATCTTACAGAAAGTAAAAGCGCAGTAACTTTATTTAGCGGCGTGTCACATCCTCCATATCATAGTGTTGAGCAAAACTTTTTGGCATTTTATGGAGAACGATTGTCAAGGGCAAACCCACCAATTCCTGCAACACTGCAGTCGAAATAATCGCTGGAACGAGTTAACCCTAACACGCAGCTGACAGTATTGTGAGTTTGTTCGGCTAACCAGCCAGCAGTATTTTATATTAAGCTAAGTTCTGTGTCTCAGAAAAATTTCATGTTGAAAAATATTAATTTTGAGCGTGAAGAGGTAAAACAGTTGGGTGACATGCACTCAGTGAGGTTGAGCAGCTGAGAAAATGACAATCTATCCGCAACTCTCGCGCAAGCACACTTATTTCATCCACGGTATAACGGGGCGGTAGCGTTATGTAAATATTAAGTACCGCCCTGCATCAATCAGACGCTGACATTCATTTAAAACATTTGCATACGCTTAATGTAAGAACTGGGCATTACGTGACATTTTATGATTCGCTTATGCAGGAATTCCACTAGCAATACCGACACCGCTATTTGAATGAATCTTATACATCGACAAGTGCTTTTCTATTAGAATACAAGCGCCAAATCAGTTGGTGAGTGACAGGACAAATTCGTGATATATTTATTAAATCCGTGATCAGTATATTGGGAGGATACGGCAAACGGTGTTTGCCAAACAGTTTATGTCCACCGTCCTACAAAGTGGCCAGAATAAGGTTTACGACAACATTTATATTAAGCAATTTTTTCATGAAGGCACAGTCAAATTGTGTACGTTCGTGGTTTGCAATACGACGCAGCGCTGCTGTGTGTTTTCCAGTCTAATCGGGTAGGCCAAATGGTAGGTGCCTCCTCAAATTCCGCCATTTGTCTGTTGGTATGATGTTCAAGAAACACATGATAAATAAGGGGCACAGTGGCTGCTTTCAAAATGGTTTTGTATGGTGAAGACTACGTGATACTACCAAAGGCACACACATTAAATTTAAGTTGGACTGGTCTGGGCGTCACTCACCTGGTTCTGAAACACGCTTGTGCGTCCGCAATTTCCATTGCGGATATTCACCGTCGGTCGCATCAAGCTGGAAATATTCCCCAGGCTCCGCGTCTCCATATGCTGGCACTACAACAATAGAATCATTGTAAGTCTGGTGCTCGACTGAACACGAAATTTAGGCACTTGTGGGAAGATGCAATGAACACATTTGTCTGTGGAACACTTGAGTTATTGTATATGGCATGCAACTTAAAGGATTTCCAAGGTATCTGAATTATTGGACTCTAGCACTGGATTTTTAAATGTATGTTTACTTCATGGATGCCAATGAGGACTGCAATGGATCAGTACCAGTTGAGAATACTTGGATGTGAAGGCTGATGCCTTTGTATCATTTTGAACTTGCCATTATTCCCAACTGAGCAACTGGAGATCCACCAGACTGCATTGAGTTGCATAGACCAATGCATACCATTTTACTATAAATATACAAGTACCATTTGCAGCTGATATTTTCGGCGTGATCTAAATGTGTTGCTGACAGGTAATATGGTCTCTGAACCAGTAAGGGCTGGTATTGCGCCTTTTCGTCGAAAAGAACCCACAGCTGTGCCGTGAATAAAGGGTATCCCTTCACAATCCTACAGCATGCATAATTCCACGCATCTAGTCCCATGCACTCTGCAACCTGTACAACAGAGCTTCTGAAGTTACAACAATATGCATAGTAGGGATTAGAAAATATACAGCGTAACTAGGTGAAAAGTATGTGCATCAACACAGCAAACGCACCTAAATGTCACAATAAGAACGTGCATATTGAAACCATGATAATCGCATTCTAATGAAAACACATCGGTTTGCCACTTATAAACTAAAATCTGAGTAAATTTACTCCGCATAATGAGCAGGCAAATTAAACGACTTACAAATGTATGCCAACGATGAGCATGCGAGAACAAGAACAATGCAAAGTTGCACACAGGCAATGAACATCGCAATACAAGCCACATGTAGCCACAATGCTCACGTATTTATATCAGAATGTAGTGTGTTTGTGCTCCAATAGTCTGTCATTAACCGTAGAAAATGTTCCCATGATATGTGCAGTATCATTACGTGTCCCTATTACCACTGATTGGTTTCCACCTCCCTGTGTTATGGAGATGAAGAGCAAATTTCTCAAGCTTAATTTGGTACAACTGCCAGCAAACGGTGTGAGAGTACAGGGCAATACTTATTCACATGCTAAGTGGAGTGTAATTTTGGGTGATCACTGCATTTGATTTAGGCAAGAAGTGTATTGGTGCGTTTGCTTCAAATTGTTGCGTGAGAATTCGGTCAGTGGCGATTCAACAGCGTAAGGCGAACGTCAATCTAACCCAAGGGTGTGTGAATTTGACGCTGGAAACCTTCACAAACCGGATAATTATTTCTCACACGGAACTGCGCATTGAGTTCCGCACTGAAATGGGCATGTAAAATCCAAGTACTTGTGAACCCTGTATTTCGATCATTTTGGAAATGAGCTGGAAAAATTAACTGCCACCGGTTCGATCGCCCTGCGTCTTATTTTCAAACGGTTCGATGGCTGGAGGACACGACAACGTTGGCCTACTTCAACATGTAACCAGCCGCCCCTTCAGCTTTACTGTAAAAGTCAATCTCCACCTCAACCCATTCACCTCAGTTTTCACGAGTGTTGGTAATGATGGTGAATTACAAAAATCATCTTCCGGTGACCTATCCTCTTAGGAATCCGTGCCCCAGGTTTGCGTACGTGCCACCAGTGGGTGCTGAACGAACACACATCATAAACATGAGATTTTGTTACCAACAAACTCTGCATGTGAACTGGTTAACTAACTAAACCACGTTCCTCAGGTTACGCTGTGCAAGTCATACAGTCACATTCTCCTCGAAGGCGATTATACCGTGCACGACCTGCAAATAGTAGAGAGCGATAGCATGCAGCTTAAAGCCTGTTTGCAAGAGGTAAATTGCAACTACCCCTGTTAATACGCCGTAAACGCCTTCAACAGATTTCGGATTACAAACTAGCCTTCGATTCTTTGTCTCGTGGGCACCAAAGAAAAGATCGTGGTCGACAGAATAACTACACGTCAACCACTGGGTCGTCATGACCATGCACTGTACTGTTTAAATAGGTATTTTATGCGGAATATCCTGAGGAATAGGAAGATGTTGATGTGTATACAGTCACGCACCACAATTTAATATCCGCGCTTGTTAAGTAGGCATGTTAGATCGTCTTAAATGAACACACCCAGGAAATCGACTGGTACACATACACAAGAACATTCACCACACTAGTAACGCACGCGTATGTGCAGAAATCCGTCCATCACAAAAGAAAAAGCAGGCCATTTGTGCAGAGCAGGACAAGTAAATGTATATCCTTAAAGGGGCTTAGTATGGAGCGTTCACATTGACTCCCCGAATTCTGAAACACGTGCTACCTACGTGACACAGGGTACATAAGTGATGAGCGTGATCCGCGAGGATAAAGTAAGGCATCAGCAGACGTTAATGAAGCGATTCTACACGAACCACAGACCCTTGTACAGTCATGGTTATGGCCTATGTACGGTGCGACGCGGAATTCCAGCACTGGACCCGACGACATGGTGCAAGCAATCAATAACGGAAACAGACGGTCTCCTAGGTTACCAATGCTCACATAAATTGCAGAGATTAATGGGTCCAATAGTTGTCAGTATTTTTTATTTTTTCACCTTTTGCTTCCTCCAATATCACTTTTATTGCAAAACATTGTTAAAGAAGCTGTTATCGCTGCGTATCCACAGCTCGTATGGAGTAGATAATCTTCAACCGAATGCGTTACTGGCAGCAGCCAGTGTTCTGGCCAAACCGCTGGTTGTATTTTATCAGCCCTGTCTAGAAGATAAAGAGATTCCAAGGAGATGGAAGCAAGAGTGCATCACTGTTATTCATAAGGTAGTCGCACACACCCAAATTATAACCGACCCATTAAGCTGTACCCTGTGCTTTCCAAGCCTATCATCTCTATTGCACTCATGCACTAAATGAAAGATCGCTGCGTGTTTACACCAGAGCAAAATGACTTCAGACCAAACTCTCATACTAATTTCACGCAGCAGTTGATGTTGGAGCAGGAGTCAGTGTCATGCACTTGGATCTCTCAAAAGTGCTCCATCAATTAGACCAGCGATTCCTCCTCCAAGGAACTCAGCGCAGTGCCATTGGTGACCCACTACTGCGTTGGATAAGCGAGTTCCTCCACGAACATCGGTTGGAGGTGAAAGTACGAGAATCTCTGTCCGACACAATTGTGGTCAAATGTGGTATACTTAGAGGTTCGTCGATAGAGCCCGTCTATTTTTGATTTTCATAAAAAATCTAGTAGAGAAATTACTTCCGCCTTCTCATACTTCGCAACTGTTATCAAGTTATGGTGAGCGGCTGAAGAACCAAACGACCACAGAAGCTGAATCGCGACCTCAACACAATTTCATGCTACTCAGTTCGGATGACACAACAGTTCAATGTGAAAAAATGTCACCATGTTTAATTGAGCCCTAGGCATGGGTACAAGTATAAGCTTGGGTCACATCTACAGCAAACAACTTCTCAGAAACGCGACTTTATTGTGCTCATTCAGAGTGACGTTAGCTGTCCATAGCGGTCAGATTCAGCTACGAGGAGAGCCAACGAGCAGGTCGGCGTGCTGCGGACTACATAAGAAGTATTCGAACCATGCAGATTCCTAATAAAGTAAAACATTTACGCGCGCCGAAGCATTTTATACGTAATAGAAGCTAGGGCAGTTTGTTTGAAGCCCGACTCAGTAGTTCTAGCAGAACCACGACGCAGAGCCAGAAAGAACAGCAAGGGTCTACGAGATCTGTCTTACGATCAAAGGATGAAGTCACTGGGTGCTACCAATGACCGATAACGCAGGCTGCGCGGCGATCTCATTTAATTCTTCCAAATATTGTGTGATCGTAATTATATATAGCTTCACTTGCTGAAACTCCGACCTAACACCAATGACAGAAGTAACTCCTTGTACTTGTGTGCGAAATGTAGCCGCCAAAACGACTGGTGGAAGTACTTTTCTCTATGGGTAAGTTTAACCCTGGAACACTCTCAAACTAAAGTGTTTTATCCCCTACCATGGAAAGTTTAAATACGATTGAATTTTCCCCTGGGCCCCAAACACGCTGTTGCGTAGAGTGCCTTAATTTGCAGTATAATAATTATCCCTACAAACCGTAGTAATATTTAACATAGACCTGAGGAGGTGGTACAGGAGTGAGTTTCCGGATTTCTTTTTCTCATGAATTACGTCGACTATAAACGCCTCCATGTTGCCTCATCGTTTGCATTTCATTCCCAGTTACACTAAGATTATTAGCAGCGTATCTGCTCGATAAATGCTCAGCTATCATTTGACATTTTACTTTTACCCCCAACAGCCTGCGGGACTTGTCAAGCAGCTGCTCTTTTACCTGACATAAACCATTGTTCATTCTCACTCATTGCTCAGTGTCCTGCGTCTGTTCTGAAGTGGTAGCCACACGCTTCTTTTCTTACATAAGTAGAGATTGCCGGTGTATAAGTTACCAGTTTGTTGCATTATCACTTGGGTCGATGCACAGAAAATACTAATAGTCCAACTGCTCGATACCAATTGTATTCCCACTTTACCATTAAAACCGTACGAAGATATGTGCGGGAGACTGGAACGGTACAAGCGGTCGAAGTAAAGGTAAACGCAACACCCATCTTATCCTACCGCATCTTATATGCCTGATTCCACGCGGATGCCACTGCCCTAATTGTGAACCTCCTGCCCATCCAGCGGACGCTGATTCAGACCTGTGGTCCTAGAGCTGCAACTAATTCCCCAAGCACTTGCATTGAATGGCGGGCGGTTACGGTGTGTATCAATTTACCGGACGATATAGTAGAATCAAACTCGGTGCAGAAGTATAAACCATTATGGTGTATTGAAAACCACAAAGCGTGTTCCCTATATTCATATTTGAATTGCTTCCCGCTGTGCCAAGCATTGCTCGCGGATCTCAGTAGCATAGTGTTCAGTGGGTCCGCTGTGAAGTACTAGGCTCTGTGTTTCACCCCAGCTGAGGCTATCTCTACTAGATGAGTCCAAACCCGAACGAAACCGCGGACGTGGTGTGCGGGAGTTGGGAGGAGCAACAAACAAATATTCTCATTGTTGTTCATTGGTTTTGGAATCCATTATCGACTACTATGACAATGACGCCTTCCATTTGCTAAACCCATTTTGCAGTGAGCTGTAGTATTTTGGTACTAGATGGTGAGAATGTGAAATAGGAACAACATGCAAGGAGGTCTCTATATTATCTGTATCTATTTATGGTTACTGAGCACAATCAAACGGAAGTGTACCAATGATATTTCATTTCACCCATTAAAGGTTAGTCATTGTACATACGATATATTTAGACGAACGCGACACTGGATAGGACAAAAACGAGAAAATCCAAAGGCACTGTCTGCAAATCGGTTCGCTCCGCCAGTGTCTCACTGCAAGTCTAAATGGCAAACTCGAATATTAATATTGGCAAATTTTGAAGCAAATGAAAATACCTTGAAGAAGAATTCAGAGATCCGTGCACAAACTGAACGCTGGTTTAACCCACAAAATTCTCCCTATTCCCATATAACACACCTGCATCATTTACTTAAAAACCTAAACTAAGAAACATTTAATTGATAAGGATATGAAGATAATACATGATATTTGGCGAGCAGCAAGGAGTGTGAGCATTTCAAAGACATATTGCTCCAACCCTTCGCATTGTTACTTCATTGTCAAATTGGTATGAGTCGAACAATAAGCAAAGATTTCATTGGCCGTGCTCTGCGCGCAACTGCTATTCGGGAGAGCCAAGGTTGCGTCTCTGACAACTAGTCGTTGTATTCAATCAACACGATTGTTATACAATTGCTGTTTAACAGATAAAATGCTTCACATTCGTTAACCCAATCCTATTCCTCTTGCAAATAACGGCCTTTTATTAAATGCATATCGCTCATTCTTCTTATAAAACATCGTTTATGAAGCAATTAATTTCTCTCCACAGATAACAATGGACCGGTCGAAACTAATTACTGCGGCTCAGTTGCCACTTCGTCAAATTGCCTCCTTCACCAATACTTGGATTTCACATTCTCATCTCTGTGCTGAACTCAATGCGCAGTTCCGTGTGAGCAATAATCATCCGGTTTGCAATGTCATGAGTGAAGTTAATGTTTGCAGCGTCGAATTCACACACCCTTGGATTAGATTGACGTTCGCCTTGCGCGTGTAAAGCGCCACTGACCGATTTCTCATGCAACAGTTTTGAACAAACGCACTGGTACACTTCTTGCCTAAATCAACTGCAGTGATCACCCAACATTACACTGCACTTAGCTTGTGAATAACTTTTGCTCTGTACTGTCACACCGTTTGTTGGAAATTGTACCAAATTAAGCTTGAGAATTTTACGATACATCTCCACACCACATGGAGATGGAATTCAACCAATGGTAACTGGGACACTTGATGACACTGCGCATATCATGGGAACATTTTCCACGGTCAATGCCAGACTATTGGAGCTCAAACACACTACATGATGATATAAATACGCGAGCATTGTGGCTACATGTGGCTTGTATTGCGATGTCCATTGCCTGTGTGCAACTTTGCATTGTTCTTGTTCTCGCATGCTCGTCGTTGGCGTACATTTGTAAGTCGTTTAATTAGCCTGCTAATTATACTGAGTAATTTTACTCAGATTTTCTTTTAAAAGTAACAAACCGATGTGTGTTCATTATAATGCGAATATCATGATTTCAATATCAAGGTTTATCTTTGTCATTTAGGTGCGTTTGCTAAGTTGATGCACATACTTTTCACCTAGTTACGCTGTACATTTTCTAATCCCTACTATGCATATTCTTGTAGCTTCAGAAACCCTGTTGGACAGCTTGCAGAGTGGATGTGACTTGATGCATAGAATTATGCATGCTGTAGGATTGTGTAGGGATACCGTTTATTCACGGCACAGCTGTGG
Source organism: Dicrocoelium dendriticum (assembly GCA_944474145.2). Taxonomy (NCBI): domain Eukaryota; kingdom Metazoa; phylum Platyhelminthes; class Trematoda; order Plagiorchiida; family Dicrocoeliidae; genus Dicrocoelium; species Dicrocoelium dendriticum. The sequence continues at coordinate 21,323 of CALYDF020002272.1, read as the reverse complement.
GTTCTTTTCGACGAAAAGGCGCAATACCAGCCCTTACTGGTTCAGAGAGCATATTACCTGTCATAAACACATTTAGATCACGCCGAAATTGTCAGCTGCAGATGGTACTTTTATATTTCAAGTAACATGAAATGAATTGGTCTGTGCAACGCAATGCAGTCTGCTGGTTCTCCAGTTGCTCAGTTGTGAATAATGGCAAGTTCAAAATGATACAAACAGCGTCAACATTCACATCCAGGCATTCTCAACATGTACAGACCGTTGCAGTCCTCATTGGCATCGATGAAATAAACGTACATTTAAAAATCCAGTGCTAGAGTCGAATATGTCAGATACCTAGGAAATCCTTCAATTGGCAGGCCATATGTAATACCTCAAGTGTTCCACAGACAAGTGTGTTCATTGCATCTTCCCACAAGTGCCTAAATTTCGTGTTCAGTCGAGTACCAGACTTGCAGAGATTTTATGTTTTAGTGCCAGCATATGGAGACGCGGAGCCTGGGAAATATTTCCAGCTTGATGCGACCGACGGTGAATATCCGCAATGGAAATTGCGGACGCACAAGCGTGTTTCAGAACCAGGTGAGTGACGCCCAGACCAGTCCAATTTAATTTTAATGTGTGTGCCTTTGGTAGTATCACATAGTCTTCACCGTACAAAACCATTTTGAAAGCAGCCACTGTGCCCCTTATTTATCATGTGTTTCTTGAACATCATACCAACAGACAAATGGCGGAATTTGAGGAGGCACCTACGATTTGCCCTACCCGATTAGACTGGCATTCAAATAGCAGCGCTGCGTCGTATTGCAAACCACGAACGTACAAATTTTGACTGTGCCTTCATGATAAAATTGCTTAATATAAATGTTATCATAAACCATCTTCTCGCCACTTTGTAGGATGGTTGACCTACGCTGCTTGGCAAACAGCTTTTGCCCTATCCTCCCACAAAACTGAGCATGGAGATAATAAATAATATCACGAATTTGTCTTGTCACACTCCACCTGATTTGGCGCTCGTATTCCAATAGACAAGCACCTGTCGATGTATAAGGTTCATTCAAATAGCGGTGTCGGTATTGCTAGTGGAATTCTTGAATGAGCGGGTCATAAAATGTCAAGTAGTGCACAACTCTTATATTAGGCGTATGTAAATTTTTGAAATGAATGTCAGCGTCTGATTGATGCAGCGCGATACGTAATATTTACATAATGCTACCGGCCTGTTATACCGTGGATGAAATAAGTGTGCATGCGCGAGAGTTGCGGATAGTTTGTCATTTTTCTCAGCTGCTCAACCACACTGAGTGCATGTCACCCATTTGGTTTACCTCTTCAGGCTCACAATTAATATTTTTCAACATGAAATTTTTCTGAGACAAAGAACTTGGCTTAGTATAAAATGCTGCTGGCTGGTTAGCCGAAAAACACCCAATACTGTCAGCTGCGTGTTAGAGTTAAACCCGTTCATGTGATTATTTCAGCTTCAGTATTACAGGACGTGGTGGGTTTGCCATTGACAATCTTTCTCTATAAAATGCCACAATGTTTCGCTCGACGCTATGATATGGCGGATGTGACACGCCGCTAAATAAAGGTACCGCACCTTTACTTTCTGTAAGATTTTCCTAATTCATTACGTCATCCATTTCGAAAAGTTCAGTTGCTCGCTTCATTCTATAACAAACACTTTCAACAACATCAATAATGCAGTCATATCAGCAAATTCATTGAGCATCTCCACTTACACATACATGAATAGCGGTATTCGGTTTCGGATTTGCCTGTCAATGTGACCAGCCACAGGGCGCCTGCGCCTACAGAGTGACCATGGGTGGATCGCGCTTCACCAGACACAACTCAAACCAAACCCCTAATTTGCAGTATAAAACTGAAAGAATTTGTCCCGGTGGCATATTGTTTGGAGCCACATTTCTTTGACGTAGTCCGCCCACACTCATTCACAGAGAAACACCAGCACGCTGTAGTTAGGAATGAAGTGCATACAAGGCAGTGGCTGGACCGTAGTTCACTCCAAATGGGTGAATGGAACCCGGCTCCCAGCCTAGCCTGACCCCAACGACCGTGCAGCCAGTACCATCCAGCAACGACCAACTGTCTCCTGGAGCCAGTATGGACGAGGTAGTGGGTAATAGACAGGTAGGCACATTGTCAACTTGCACAACAAGCGCAGTCACACAGAGAATGTCAAGCAACAGCCGATCACTTGAAATGAAATTAACAAATATGTTGTATCTTTTAAGGTATGCGTCTATGCAAGCATAACTCCGCGCTAATTTAACTTATTAAATAAGTCGGTAAGTAACGAAGCCGTGGTAATTACGAAATGTCCACAAGTTATTTAATAAACAGTTGTAAATGCGATAAATGGAATGATACTAAACGTAACTAGCGTTAGCAACGAGGCCAGGTCATTATCATCTTCAACAGCAGTAGATCAGCCATTTGAACTGATGCTTCGCTGCCATACAAACAACATGATGAATGCAATAAAGAATACTAAGGAAGCGAGAAGAGGGACTTAGCTGAAAACCTTAATGCCCTAAGCAGATATTAAGGATCATGTCGTCTACATCTTGTAAAGACAACATAGCGTCACAAACAGCTGGCTATCGTGCAAAGTTAAGGCGGTACCGGCGAGACAGCTTCCTTCCGGCTTGCACTGGCAAGTGTTATAATCAACCATTATCCCGTAGATAACTCAACACCCAACCCACTTTAAACAAGAAATCCGATTAGGGGAGAGCACCAGATGCGCCACTGGTGTCGTTTGGGAGCCATGTCCTGTACAGTCTCTAGCCAGCACAAGACGAATTACGTGGACTCCAGCCCGGAAGGCCAGTCGGACCAACGGCACCAAGTTTAGTCGTCAGAAACTTCCTTTCTCGCTGCCAAGTGAAGTTCTGTCCACTTGAGGCTTGCTCATCGCTAGACCTGATACACTGAACAAGCCCCTCCTAGGTAAGCGGTGACCAGGCATCCGTAGCACCTGCCACCTGTTGTTCTAGGGAGAACAATGATTAGCACCACCTAGTACTCGCTTACGCACACCATATTTTCGGACACGTTGATGCCATCCGACACCAGGTATGCTTCGCAGGCAAAATTGGTCAAAGAAGTGAAGGAACTCTAGATCTTCAGACCGAAGGGGCCAAGTCTCACTACCGTAGGGCAGAACGGCCCTCACAGTGGCCTCGTATTTACGGCCCTTCACACGTTCGGAAATTCATGTTTTTCGCCAACGCTGGTTTTTGCATTGCGGCAGTTGACACCATTTTCTATGCGCCCTGCTTTGCTGATGCGGCTGCCAAGGTAAGTGAATTGATCGACCATCTCGAGTTCTTCGTTAGTAAGCGTCAAGTGGTTATCAAGTGGCTGGTAGTCCTCCAGCAACACTTTGCACTTTGAATGTGCCAAGTGCATACCAAATAATGAGACCACTCTGGACAGGCTAATCTGGGTTGATTTTGCTGTCGTAACATCGTGGAAAAGTAAGACGATATCTTCCGCACGAATCGATCGATCGACTGAATCGAACGCACTCTTGGAATCGAGAAACACATCTATTGCCGGTTTGTCGTATGTGTGGTGCTGCTCTAGCTCCAGCAGCAAAGTGATTATATGATCTATACTGCCAGGTCCTAGGAAAGATCAGCCTGCTCTTATCTACTCCGAGATTCCCGTTTTTCAATTAGGCGACGAATGAGAATCAACGCCAATAAATTTGTCACAATCGGCGTTAGGCTAATAACCCTCTGGCTAGAACAGTATGTGCGACTGCTCTTGTTTTATATTGCCACTATGATTGATTAGCTGCAATTAGCCGGGACACCCTCTTGCTTTCATACACCTTCAAATAGGGAGGTTAGTGCTTTGCAGAGGACCTCAACTTCATCCTAAATAGTGAGGTGGGATTGAATCCAGGGCAGCGACACGAAAACCATTGAAGGCGGCGATCGCGTTTCGGACCTCGGCCTCCGACTATGACTCCAAATTAACCTTCCATGGATCTTTCTGCATCAAGTAAGTAGAAAGAGTTCCGGGAGAAGGGCCAACTGAACTGATCTTAAATGTGTTCCGCCCAACGAGCCATATGGCGCTTCTTACGGTGTACCAGTGCATCCGCGCTGTCTCTGACTGTCTCACTGACGCCTGGTTTTCTGGTACCAGTGGCAAGGATTAGCTGGAAGAGCTTGCGGTTATTAACTACTGCTCCTGCCTCCTCCATTGCTTGAGCCCGACTGGTCCACTAGGCTTCATTGTCAGCAAGTAGGCTCCGCTTTAGTTCACGCCTAATAGCTCGTCTGGTCATCTTGTGTTCAGAGCCCGTAGGTAGGTGTTTTCTAGATTCCAACAGGTACACCCACCTCTCGGATATACAGTGACTGGTGCGGTGACGATGGATAGTGCAACAAGCAGATGCTCCTGTATCGTGCTTTTGGTTCGAGATCCTATTCCACTGAAGCTCAGCGACATAATGACAAACAGCGGACGTTCGGTATGCAGTGGCACTTGATAGGCTTGCCTGACCGAGTGCTGAGACAATTTCTCATTTGCCAATCGAAGGGAACGCTTAGTGCACCTCTCAGTAAAGTTCCTGGGGAAACGACAGCGTACCAAGGCATGATCAGGGTCGACGCAGATACTCCAGTATGAGCAGCTATCCAGGATGGAACCACGCCACCTGTAAGTTATGGCTATATGGACAATTTGGGTCCATGGATGACCAGCTAGAGGAGGACACCAAGTAGCACTTCGGCACCCACTGTGTCTAAAAGCAGTGCTACTAAGAAACAACTGGTGCTCCGCATACCGTTGCAGCACACGCTCACCGTTGTCAGTCCTTTCGGAGTTAAGCCCATAATTTTAACCCAGCTTAGCTTCTGAAGAGCTTAGACGCCCTATTTATTCGTTCAAATCACCTGCAAGTACTACAATATCTGAAACAGTAGCACTTCGTAGTAGCGCGTTCAGTTCGTGATAGAATGTGGCCTTGACAGCATTAGAACTGCAATCGGTGGGAGCATAAGCGGAAATCACAAACAAACAGTGTTTTGTATTACTTCGTGAATCCACCTTAGCTGATGTCGTCAAACAGACTGCACATAAACGGCTGTTCACTAGAATCCTAACAAGCAACGGTAGCTCAGCTTTGGAGGTCAGAATGATAATTACACCAGCTTGACCCGAGAGTGCCGCATCGGCTTCTCCGGATGCGTGCAACCAATAACGAGAGGATAAGCCGGGTGCAGTTAATTCAATAACCCCGTTGGGGTTATTGATCCTAGTTTCGGACACACAACATACATCAATACCCAGTGTGTCCAAGGTACGTGCGAGTGCAGCCTGTTGACCTGTTTGTCTTACAGTGTGAATGTTGAATGTCGCCATGGAAAGGGGATTATGTGGCCTTATAAAGGATTTTGCCGATAGACGTTCGGAGCTTGTCGCGAGAAGGCGACTGCAGTTGGTAGGTACCTTGTCAACATTCACATCAAGTGCAGCCACACCAGGGATATCAAGCAACATTCAATACCTTGAAACCAAACGATGAAATAAAACCAATTCAATATCGCATGCAGCTAAGGTGGCATAACTCTTCGCTAAATTAATATATGAACTAAGTTGGTTAACAACGAATCCGCGATAAGGAAAACTGTCCACAAGTTATTTTAAAATGTTACAAAGCAGCAAAGTTACCGAAAATTAGCGCAATTAGTTTAAGCAACCTGGCAGGTTAACAGATGATTCAGGTAACCAGAACAAAGCAAATAAATTGAATTGAAATTCAGCCAACTTAAAATGACCTAGTTTAAGTATAGGTTGGTTTAGCCCAACTGCGGTGAAGAAGCATCAATAATGCAACATCAGCCTCAGCATGGTTTTATAGATGGGAAACAAAAAATTAAGCTATGGAGTAGGTTTATTAAAAAGGAAGAGGAGGCTAATGCCGAAAATAAGGCGACTGAGGAGAGCTAGCTATGGAATATGTAGCTGCGCGTGTAGTTCATGTAGGTGGGTCGTTGTTAGTCTGAGTCGCGCGAGCCAAAGCTGCATAAGTTATTCGTGTTTCAAAGACATTGGAACACCGTTCGGTCAAGCGAGCCGCGTAATTCTCTAATGCATAAGAAAGCTATAATTTTGAAATCGTCTCCAGTAATTTACGCATTCATACCGGTGGAACTCTCCAGGTCACTTCAAGGCGCCCTCTTAGAAGGGGAACCATGTGTGACCCTTCGATCTACGTGAGCACTGTCCGTCGCGGGCCAGCGATCTACGAGACCTGGTGGTGTAACCTGATGCAGCTGCTAGGGGAGAACCAAGCGATCGGACTCTAGCGGGCTCCCAACCGTGTCCTCCCAAAATGTGCCAAAAACACAAAATGGAGGAAGTTCGTGGGCTTCCACTGTTCGCCAGTTCGTAAATGTCACAAGTTTTCCTCCGGTTCAACATGTCCTGTTCTTACATGAAAGGGAAATAATGACATTGACAATGATTGCGACGGCGATTCTAATCGCCTAGTTGCATGTTGATGAAGGTGGGGTCAGATTTCCTCTACGACTACGATAATCAAGCTACAAACTGTAAACAATCTGACTCCGTTTTTCCAATATGTGCGTTCGAATTTTCACCACGGTGAGATGCAGTATTGAAAGCTGAAGTTTCATATTAAGGATACTGTACCCCTGCTCCCTGCAAAAACAACATCAGCGGACTTAGAAATTCATTCAGATCCGGTTCCTCAGGACCACCGTAAGCACCGGACACAAATTGTTTGACTTAACAGGATAAACGAATCGACACTGAATCGGTCAGATCTGCATTTTCGAGGAGTGGAACGGTGTGAAAGCATCTAGCCCAGATAGACAACAACCCTTTCCGGCGGTTGAATGTCTCCATCCTGGTAATTACTGCATGGACCCCGTAGTAGCCCAATGTGGTCATATGCAACAGCACCAATGGTTATGGTCTACACATTCCTCGGGTTTCTCCTAAGTGTTCGGTAATCTTCCGGTATCCGGAGCATGCTCCTGAGAAGCGCGGCAAGCAAGTGTTCACAGAAGAAAGGCGAAATCTCGTGCTTCGCATCCATTAACTTAAGTCTTCCATAACATCAGTGGTTGCAATCCGATCGGCGCAGCTGCTGACAATTGATTGGTCCACTTCTAATTCTGACGATGAATAGCATACACCACCATCAACGGTTAGCACTGTCATTGTATGCCGCAGCGATACGACGTTCTGCAGGCTTTATTGTACCTGTATGTCATTTGTGCATAAACGCCCTGTGGTTGATTATATGAGGATTCCAACAATAACATAGGGAGATTATAAGTTACCGTTATCGGGTAAGTGTTCACACATTGGTGGCTTTGGGATGTCGTATTCTGTACCTTTCACACGACAATTAATTTGTCTAAGGCGTGCTTTCGGTTGAGCTACGCCCAGACAAGTGCAATCCGATTTTTATGCGTGTGCCTTCGTTAGTATCACATATTCCTAACCGTGGAAATCAATTTCGAATGCGGCTTTGATGCTCCTTGTTTATCATATATTTATACACCATCCAACCGACAGGTCAATGGCGGACTCAGAAGAGGCATGTGCGACTTGTCCTACCCGAATAGACTGGTAAACAGACAACAGTGCTACGTCGTAATGCAAACCACGAACACAAGCAATCTGACTTTGCCTTCATGGCAAACTTGCTTAATATAATTAGTATCCTAAACGTTGTTCTTTTGAATTTGTAAGGTGGTGCACCTACGCTGCTTGGCAAACACCGTTTATCGTGTCCGGTCGCAAAAATGAGCACGGAGGAAATAAATGCCATCACAAATTTGTCCTCACACACCACCTGATTTGGCGCCCGTATCCTGAAAAAAAGCTTATCGATGGATAATGTTCAGTCAGTAGCGTGTCGGTGCTGGTATAATAATTTGACGGGGAAAGTAGGTAGTGGTGGACTAATCAGCTTACATTATGTTAAAATTTGCAGCTCCAAACTTAAGCGTGGGCGCAGGTGCATTTTCGCATAAGCATAGGAGGAATGTGGTCAGCCTTCAAAGACATTTCCAAAATTATTCCCTGGTACAACTGGTTAGGCTATAAGCTTAAATATAGCTGGTAATACTGGAGACGTGGGAAAGATTGTCCACTAAACGAACCCCGTCGTCGCCACCGAAAGCGGACGGCATAACAAGTTAGTCTTATTTCTGGGCGCTGAACCCGTCGGTCTGCGAACCAGTTGTGGTGCCCTTCCGTTGACTCTTCCATATATATGAAACCTGGTTTTGACCTCAGACACAAACGTAGTCAAACGTCCTTGCAGATTCAAAAGTGGCCGAGTGGTTTTCCAATGTTTAACCCGTTTCTGTTGTTAAGTACATTTCAAACAATTCAGCACTCACTTTGCTATAAGCTTGAGCAGTCCACTATGGTAAAGCTAAAACCATGTGCGTATGCTGTGTAATACAGTAGCTAAAATCATTTTAGCATGTATTCGCAGCTCCTACTTATTTAGTGCATGGAGAGGATTGCTGTTTGCTTGGTCTTGTGAGGTTAAGCGAGGACGACTGCGGGACACATTTTGAAAGTAGAAATGACTAGTCTTAAAACTAAATATTTACATTTAAGCTATGCAGTAGGAGAGACATTACTCCTTAGTGGTAGTAACATAACTTATTGAATTGCTGCGTTTAGTAAGTTTGGATCAATTACCCAAAGCAAAAATGCGAAATATTCTTATACGCCTGACATCTAACTATTTGCATAAAAGACGGACTTTTCCCATAGCAATAAGAAAACGATTTCAACGGTATTCCCTAAATTTGGATAGTGCGGGTATTCTCAGTAAATGTTACTATAGTATGATACCGGTTGAAGGTTCCTAGTTCTTATGCCCTTAGGATAAACTTGGATTCCATTAGAGCGTGGGGTCTAAAAGGCAAAAGGCTATTTTGTAAGCGGGTGTACAGCTAAGTCATAACCGCTTAATATGAGTTAGTGCTGAATGCTGAATGTGCCTATCTTTCACCTCGCGATGAGCGGGGCGAAGTTGTCACAGTCGCCGGTGTCGGGTTTGAGCTATAGGTGACTTACTGAATGGCGTGAACACAAGTATGGGTATGGCTGCCCAACCAACACCAAAGACAATAAGGGAAGCCAAAGAGAAGAGAAATGACGATTGAAAGCTAGGCCTTGAAGGAAGACATATCACCTGTTGGCTTGCTTCAACGACACACTGACATGATATAATTAACAAAGAACCCGTGGAGTAATGTAGCCAATTTTAAAAGTGAATGACTTTCAAATTCATTCGGGTTAAATTTGAAACAATCAACGGAGCTTACCAAGGCAACGCGAGGCTAGACTTAAAGTCCGTCTGCTTGCACAAATTGGGTTTCCGCCTTTGAATTGTTGAAGGCTCAGCACAATGAATCAGACGAGCATTGCTCTGCTGATTAATCGTTCAGAAAAATTCACAGGGATTTTGACAAACGAAGCAAATGCTATTTTGGTGCATTTGTCAAAAACACCGATAACTGTTCAGGACAATTAACCAACAGAGTCCCTGCTAGCACACTAAGTCCATTTTTGGTCGTCAAAATCCTTCAGAAGTATTTCAAAGTCCTTGCGTCAATTATTGGTAGTCACTTGATCTACTCCGTATTCCAGCAAGGGGTGCATAAATATGTATATATTGCCGTAACTGATAAATAAGGATAAAATTGATCGGCCGTTTAAACTGCTGAAGAAGCCCAGCAGATTTCTTAGCATGTGTGATCTTCCACTTTTTCAAGTTTGGCGCGCTTTTAAATTTTCAGCTTCCTCCAGCACTGCTCGGCTTGCTTACCAATTCTTCTTTTTCTCTGTGCTGAAATGCTTTTGTTATTGTGCATTCTTGATAGCTCAAGACCAAGTTTGATTTGATAAGAAGCCGTTTTGACGTGGATTGGATATAAGAAGCGAAATAAGTGGTTTTAGTATAATATTGCAATCATTATGTCGTACAGCTTGGTTTTATTTCGCAAAAATTTGCGTTGGTTTGCCCTAGCTGTTATCGCCATAACAAACATGTTGTGCATTATTAACTACATTTGCGCAAATACTCGTGCCCTACGTAGATTACTTCATTGTGATCACAATGAAGCTCGAGTTTCTCCTCTGTTTTGCAGGGCACATTCGCTTAATAATTTCGGTAACGACGTTGAAAGACGTTTGGGTATCTTTACACATCAGGATCATTGTATATGTACGTCGCCACCTTGAACCTAACATTTGACTTTTAGCATTTTTAATGGGACTTCGGTGTACAAACCGTCAATGGTCTTCCATGCTGATAATGACCGCAAGTTGTGGGATCAGTATTTGCGTAAAAAACACGTCTTAGACAAAGCGATTGTCCTGTAGAGGGTACGGGATTTGATATACCAAAACGTAAAATGTGTGAACCCTTACCCCATACCGGTAACTTATAATCTCCCTATGTCACTGTTGAATACCTCATATAAACAACCACAGGGCGTTTGTGCACAAATGACATACAGGTACAATGAAGCCTGCAGAACGTCTTATCGCTGCGGCGTACAACGACAGTGCTAACCGTTGATGGTGGTGTATGCTATTCATCGTCAGAATTGGAAGTGGACCAATCAATTATCAGCAGCTACGCCGATCGGATTGCAACCGCTGATGTTATGGAAGACATAAGATAATGGAAGCGAAGCACGCGACCCCACCTTTCTTCTGTGAACACATGCTTGCCGCCCTTCTCAGGAGCATGCTCCGGATACCGGAAGATTACCAAACACTTATGAGAACTCCAAGGAATATGCAGACCATTAGCATTGGTGCTGGTGCATATGGACACATTGGGCTACTGCGGGGTCCATGCAATAATTACCAGGATGGAGACATTCAACCGCCAGAAAGGGTTTTTTCCACCTGCACATAGATGCTTTCACACCGTTATACTCCTCGAAAATACAGATCTGACCTATTCAATGTCGATCCATTTATTCCGTTAAGTCAAAACCATTTGTGGTCAGTGTTTACGGTGGTCCTGAGAAACCGGATATGAATGAATTTCTAAGTCCGCTGATGTTGTTTTTGCAGGAGCAGGGGTACAGTATTCTTAATATGAAACCTCAGCTTTCAATACTGCATCTCACTGTGGTGAAAATTCGAACGCACATATTCGGAAAATGGATTCAGATTGTTTACAGTTTGTAGCTTGATTATCATCACCATTCCAAATGGCGATTAGAATCGCATTTACCGTAAGCATCTAATTGAGGTTTAATCACTTTCCTGCAGGCGATATGCACCTGCTGAAGAATAAACTGGGGTCCACTGACAGTAATTTCCTACATTACTGGAACATGGTATATATTTGCAGGTAATGTTCAGCAAATTATGAAGACACATGAGTATTAGAAGAGTTGCATGCGATTCATGGCTGCGATTATTGCCGAACAACCGGGGCAGCAGGCAACGCAGCTTCCTTTGCCAATTACATTGGTGGAGGAACCACGGTCGTTCGATATACTAATGCAGGACGCAGGCAACAATTGTAGGATTCTTTGATACCTCACATTTGTATTCCGCATACTTTCTGGAAAGTGTGCACGGAGACACCTTGTCGGAGACTGTACGCCTCATGATGTAGCCTCTTTTAACGCAGCCATTGTTGGCGGAGATCAATTACTCCGATTTACGCAACAAACACGGATTCTGGAAAAAGAAGTTTTTCACCGAAATGCAAGGAAAGCAACCTCGTTGCCATTTCATCCCTGTCATAGCTGCTCTATTAAAACGTTTCTCCGGAAACAACGTGTCACCGGATGGCATAACACAGTATCTCAGAAAATACTTGAAATCGATTTGTGGCAACGCATGGAGTGACGTTGCCAAACGTTGTGCAAGCAGCCAGAATGTATGCAATGCTGGATTACTTATTAACAATTCTTAACTAAGGTTTAACAAATAGTGAACTTGGGTTCACCAGAGGACAGCATAGAAGAAGACTGATCAATTCAAACGGAATATGGACCGCTGTTGTCAATATTAATGTGATTCTTTTTAATGTAGCCACTGCTATGTGTCATTAAATGAACTTCTTACTGTGAAAAGATAGGATTCTATTCCCCCATCTTTGTGCTTATTGGGACGGAAATACTAGAGCATCACGATGAGTAGTAGGATTGGACCCTGTGCGCCCGGTTCATCATGTTTTCCTCCATTCGGGAGCAGCAGGAGGTGCACCATGATATAACGCTTTCCCCTAGCATTCAGTTTTTTAAGCTGCATGCGAAAATATCATATGGGCGGTTAGCTTTGACTTGCACGTTTACATTGCATTAGTGAGCGGTAGTGATACCTAGGTTACATATTATTTTTAATGGGATGCGCAGGTAGTGAATTGAGGGCCTCCTTCCAAGGTTGTGCGAGCTCGGGGGATAGCTAATAGGTGGGGCGAACTGGGGTACCGGCTAAGTGCGTGCACGGTTATTGGTCCACGCTGCCCAAGGTCAATCGTTGGTGACCATTCATGCTAAGCTGGTGTCTGTCGTCCACCGTCTAACCTAGGTTTCTGATTGGACACGGTGAGAAGTCCCTCACTGTGTACTTAACGCTGCTGCTGTGGAAGGACAAAGTTCACCTTCAAAATGCTCTCCATGGATTCAGGTTTGTAGTTGCCGGTTAAGGAGTTTATCATCCATATTCACCTGCAAAGCCCTTTTGCGCTACCAGGGGCATTGCTTATCTGTTCCAGTCTGTTAAAGCTACAAAATTTGGAAAGTTAACGCAATTTCTGCAAACCAGCTCAGTTCATGACAAGCTTTGCTTTATCTTGGTAATGTAAGTTGGTTCGTTCAAATTTAAACTAAGTAACTTTGAACGTCATTTCGTGTTTAACGAAGCACGATCACGTAGTATATGTTAATCGCTGCTGAGAATAAACAAATGACCTGAATTCAGGATATTCTGTGGAAGCGCTGTTCCTTCTCGCTCTCGTGGAATATATCATGCAATACTCCTGCACGATAAACCAAATTGTTGGGAACGCTAACACATGATATTAGCACAGCCAGAAACTTTTACAGAAAGGCCTTGCATGCCAACAGACGTGGGTGCTATTATCCAGGGAGCAAACGCCGAATATATCAGCACTTCCTGATAGCAGCTGTAGAATACTTATTGAGACTTCAAGTGTCCCTCTTTGACTGCAATTTTTAGGACTGCCGCACGCTAATTTTGATTATTCGGCAGTTGCCGCGCAGACTTAAGATCAGGCATATGTCAGGTTATATTTGCGCTACACGAATACAAAGATTAGAAACACACATCAACGGAAGGGCAATGCAAGTTATTCTCCTTGAAAATGTCCCATATTTTCTTGCCCAAAACAATCTGCTTCGAATATTTAAGCCTTTGTTCTAGAGCTACGCGAAAGCAACAAATAAGCTGACAGCGTATCTCAGATAATCTCAAATCATAACACAAGTATTTCTTATATAAGTAGGAATATGACCGTAAAGATAGCCGCGAAATTGTGGCTCACAGGAAAATATGTCGTTCAGTGTGAAAGCATTATATTGAGCAAAGATAACTACCCTTTATCATATATACACACTTTCTGTTTTCCACTTTGGATGCAGGCGTTCACATCACGCCGATCTACGGTAATTTAAAATTATGGTTCTGCTGTCCATTGCTAATATTTCGAATTTAGTTTGCTCCAACTCACCACTGGGCAATGAAGAGTCTAAAGCAAATGGATTAGTCAGAAATTTCCAAGCGGAAATCTGATGTATATTTACAGTTATTTCCCGTTGTGGCAGCTTGTAAAACTCTGCTAGCGCGTCATGAAAATAATCTCCATCACACTGAGGAAATCTTCGTTTTGCTTCGTCAACGACAGAGCGCAACGGAGGCTAATCTTCGTTTCGCTTCGTCACTGACAAACCTTTATGCAGGTTAGTCTTCGTGTTGCTTCGTCATTTACGAGCCAATGCGCCGGTAGTCCTCCGTTATCCTGTGTGATTATCGAACGTTGATGAAGGCTGGCCTCCGGTGCTGTCAGCGATTTACCTACATATCTGGTTGGTCCGAGACTAGTACAAATGAAGTGGTTTGTTGAACAATCTAAACTTACGTATTATTGCTTAAAGCGATAATAAAGCAAAGTATATACCGCGTTTTGTTTGTCTACATTTTTGTACCGGAAATTGAATTTCGCGGTCATTTGCTTGCTCCCAGGTTCCATTGTTGCTTACCGTATCCGTACGTCCGTTGCTTTTCTCACCAAGGTCTTTGTGTCCAACAACAATTAAGTAAGCAATTGTCTCCAGTTTATGTGTGATGTTATAGAGATGCGTAGCCGTTTAACCGGGCGCTGTTGTTCATGTGCGTTGCATTCCGCAAGCACATTGAGAATGCGACTGCTTCTTTTGCGTAGACTTGTTGAGCGTAAAGCAGCCTCTGTGTGCGTAAATAGCGAAACAAGTAACGTGGATGTTTGGTTAGGAAGTGCGTTTACCAACCGTATTATTATTGTAATGGTAGACCACGGCAAGACTCAACAGAGTAGCCTTTCGCATGCTGTAGGCAATACCTCTGTACCCGCATCAAATGAAGTGCTTTCATTTCAGTCCTCACGGACGGAAACGGAGAGTGAGGATGTCGAATCAATGACGTGGCACTCCGAAGAACAGGAATGCACAGCTTTAGATGTGACCACGTCACCAAAGCTGTTTCTGGCGGCATGGGTGCTTAATACGAGCACTTCTGCTTTCGCTGTTAACAAGCTTCTTGAAAGCCTGCTTTAATTCATACGGTATTTACCGAAAGGCTACCGCACTTTAATGGGAACAACGTGAATCACAAACGAGATCGATGTACATCCCGGTAGGTGTGGACACATGGGGATCGCTTACAGGCTTATTATGGCTTACCAGCGCAAAATAGTGGCTACATCCGAGAACATCCACCTTCTGTTGCACGTGAATGGGTTTTTATCTTTTAATTCCTCTGGCCTGCAGAATTGGCCCATTTTGTGTAGGTCATTTTCTCCCGTGTTATCTCATCTCTTTGTGGTTGGTGTGTACTCGGGGCCACGTAAACCCTGGAATGTACATCATTTGCTGGCTCCACTTATAACTGAATTGAAAAGTTGCTTCGCACAGGAGTGCTATTGTCCGGTCGATGCTGTCAGTATCTCGGGTATCATTTGTGACGTACCAGCGCGTTCATACGTAAAGCGTAGTAAAGCTCATTCTATGTATGGAAGTTTCGATAACCGTGTTCCTTGAGGTTTTTATATCGCTGGGAAAGTAACGTTTCCTTGCATCGATTGTCGCCTGAGTACCACTAAGTCTTTCCGTTCACACTGCCACAGCAAATGTTCCCCATTTAAATACTTGCTTTTACATATGGTGGCCCAGTTTCCAATAGACTATATGCATGCCGTTAGCTTGGGTGTTATGAGACGCCTGTTAGCATTATGGACAACTGAAGCATCTTGCAATAACTTTCGTTTGGACATAAATACTGTGGCACGTCTCAACGATTTACTGCTCAGCAATCGTTGTCATCGGCCACGTGATTTCCAACGCCGTTGTAGAAGCATCGGTAAGTTTCGTTGGTAGAAAGCGACTGAATTTCGGCAGCTATTGTTGCATGCCGGACCGGCGTTCCTAGTACATATATTGCCGGTAGAGTATCACATCAATTTCCTGGATTTTCGTTTAGGGATTTATCCGCTTTGGCATCTACTGCTACTCAGAAAATGTTCCGCTGTTGCACATAACGTACCTATGATATTCATTTGGTGCTTCTTCCATATTTATAGAGCTGAAGAAATGACGTTTAACATGCATTCCTTGTGTCATTTAGCACAAGACTTTAATAGGTATGGAACGCCCGATGGTTTCTCCGCCTTCCCTTTTGAATCCTACATAAGGTGTCTAAAAGGATGAATACGGAACCCAGTAAACATCGTGTCTCATCTAATGCGGCCTTGTATGGAGCTGCAGAGAAACATCACCAAGATCAATAGGTCTCCCACACTGAATGCCACCATAAGCTACGCTCAAATAAATAGGCAATTAGGCTTTAAATTAAATGGGATTGTGTTCTTTGCATGCCAGCTGGATAACGTAATCATAATAGGAAACAACCCTGTCAAATGGTGTCCGTACACCAGGACTTCGGCACAACTGCATATGTGAACTGAATGCCTTATATTAGTCTAATAGATTTATACAAACATAGTATACCATCGACGAAGCTAGGCATTTAGTTTGCAAGCGTTGTGTCTAATGATTTGCAACGCTTTTCCGTTCATGAAAGTTTATACAAATGTGTTTCTTCCAACGTTTGTTTGCTCCAAGTCATCATCACATTTTTACATACATTTAACAAGCAAGAACCCCGGGACACGTAGGTTTGCATTCATCGGTGCTGTAAGCGGTTATGACATGGATTTGAGGGTACAGGAAACCGTTACTTCGAGGGTTGCCGGTTCTGCCGACATGATGGTGATATCAATGGGATGCGGTTTCTATGACAATGCCTTCAATAATGAAAATCCTCTGCAAACTTTTCAAACTCGCGAGGCAATTGAACGCCATAGAAGGCACCGTTGTTTGAACCACGCAAGTGCACTATGTCGGGTAGTAGTCTTCCTGGTGCAAATCAAATATAGGATTACTACTATTTCTACTGTAAAGTTCCCGTTTACTTTTCTTGATTTGTCCCACTATACGGAAACCCAAAATATACCGCAAAAGCTTTCGAAAAGACCAAAAACGACAAAAGATTGTAAACCCCAAAAGAATGCAAAACGTTTTGAAAAGACAAACAGATTTCCGTGTTCCTTGGTGCCTACGACTTCCGGTAAGTTTAATGGTTTATGTTGACCATGCAATCACTGTCAATGTCATTATTTCCCTTTCGTGTACGAACAGGGCATGTTGAACCGGAGGAAAACTTGCGACATTTACGAATTGGTGAACATTGGACGCCCACGAACCTCCTCTATTTTGTGTTTTTGCACATTTAGGGAGGACACGGTTGGGAGCCCGCTAGTGTCCGATCGCTTTGTTCTCCCCTAGCAGCTGCATCGGGTTACACCACCTGGTCTCGCAGAAGGCTGGCCCGTGACGGACAGTGTTAACGTAAATCGAAGGGTCACCCATGGTTTCCCTTCTAAGAGGGCGCTGTGAAGTGACCTGGAGAGTTCCACCGGTATGAATGCGTCAATTACTGGAGACGGTTTCAAAATTACAGTTTTCTTATGCATTAGAGAATTACGCGGCTCGCTTGTCCGAACGGTGTTCCAATTTCTTTGAAACACAAATACCGTATGCATCTTTGGCTCGCGCGACTCGGGCTACATATTCCAAAGCTGACTTTCCTCTGTTGCCTTAATTTTAGCATTAGCTTCCTAATCCGTTTAATAAACCTACTCAATAGCTTACTTTTGTGTGTTCTATCTATAGAACCATGCTGAGGCTGATGTTGCATTCTTGATGCTTCTTCACCGCAGTTGCGCTAAACCAACCTATACTTAAACTAGGTCTTTGTAAGCCGGCTAAATTTCATTCCACTTTATTTGCTTTGTTCTGCTTACCTGAATAATGTTCTAATAACTGGCCAGGTTTCTTAAACTAATTGCGCTTATCTTCGGTAACTTTGCTGCTTTTGTAACATTCAAAAGTAACTTGTGGACAGTTTTTCCTTATCGTGGATTCGTTGCTAACCAACGTACTTCATATGCTAATTTAGCGACGAGTTATGCCACTTAGCTGCATGTAATATTGGATTTGTTTTATTTCATCTTGTGGTTTCAAATGATTGACTGTTGCTTGATCTCACCGGTGTGGCAGTGCTAGATGTGCATGTTGACAGGGTGCCTACCTGTCTATTACCCACTAACACGTCCATACTAGTTTCAGGAGAGAGTTGGTGGTTGCTTGAGGGGACAGAGTACACGGGCCTTGTGGCCGTGCTCGGCTCGAAGAACGGTTCCATGCACTCAGTGTGGACCGGACTACTGTCTAGCCACTGCCTTGTGTGCGCTTGATTCCCAACTACAGCGTGCATTTGTTTGTCGGTGAAGGAGTGTGCCGACTCCGTTGATGAAACCTAGCTCCCATCCGCATGCCTCCCGGTGTTATGCCTTCGAGTTTATGCTGGATTTGGAGTGTATGGTTTTAGATGTGCTTGTTGCAGCGCAAGCCAGCCATGATCCCTCTGTAGGCGCAAGCGTGCTGTGGCTGGCTACAGTGATAGGCAAAACCGAAACCGGATGCCGCCAAACAAATATATATATATATATATATATATATATATCGCACCATGTACCCGTTATATGTGTGGCATACGCATCACTCCTCATATGTTGTCACTTTGCCCTGTTTCACTGCATTGCGTGGGGTATCGACGAGCTCATTGCACGCCGCAATCATGCATGTCATTGCTTCCGTAGGTATGCCGCTTTGGGATTTTTGCGTGCGCAATTACCTACACAACGACGTGCTACAGGTGGACCCAATAAGCAGAAGGTGGCTGCTAGCAGATAGACAGCACGCTAGCATGCCTAACACAACCACTTCGAATGCCAGCAGGCTGTGAGGGAACACAGATATCCCATACTGGATTGTAATGTGTTCCCTGTGACTGTGCTTCATCGTAAGGTAAGCGGCTTCATTTCATCAATTGCAGTGGATTTCGATGATGTCCGCCGCGTGGAGAGATCCTACGTGGATCAACCTTGGCCATAGACACAGGTTTAGCCATCTTCATACAAACGTCGCTGGAATCAATTATGTAATGTTATACACAGCTGATGACACATTGCATTGCAGACGTCTACCAGCTCGCCTACGGGAAGCTGTGGATGAAAACCCCCGAGTTACAAACGACGCACGCATGCTCCAGTAGCAACCAGCTATGGCAAGTACCCTGATTTATTCTTGGAGGCTCTGGCGCGGTTTCACCAGCCGACTCTTAATGCCGCTGCTTTCGCCGAAAATGCTGAAGTGCTTAGAAATTACAATGTATGTAACATTAATATGATGTGCAGCTTCCGCAATAGGTCCATCTAAGCAAGTCGGCGTCCAGACTGAGCCTCCCTCATGCTGTAGTTCTTTACGTCCGTCACTTTAAATAGGCGCTATGGCAAGCGGTTGTCATCACACGGATAACAGGGTAATAGAGACATTAATGGCTGTAGCGTGTATGGTTGAGCTTATTACTAAGAAAAGTTTCGTTGTGATTACCAAAAATTGTATCGCCTCGGTCGTGGGGAGAAATCCCTTCCTGTACCTTGGGAAAAAGCATTGCACTGTGTGGTTTATAGGGAGGAAACCGTTTGCGTAGCTTGGCCGCAACCTTCCTATGGCAAAGTTTATATAAAGAAAGCCTTTACGTGGACTACGCGAAATCTTGGCATTGTCTCTTTTATACGAGGAAACGCCTTCCCATTGACTACGCAAAGCATTCGTAGTACTTCGTCATTACGAAGGGCCTTCAGATTCACTAGGACCTTCTTTCATATCTACTAGGAAAAGCCTTAGTGAAGATTCGCCAATACGAAGAACAGCCTTGTTGTTTGCCGAGAAAATCCTTTGTATCTAATAGGAGAAGCCTTAGTATCGCTCTGCTATTACGGAGAACAGCCTTCGTATCTACTAAGAAATACCTCCGTATCTACTAAGCAATGCCATATTATTGCTTCGTCATTACGAAGAGCAGACTTCGTATTTACATAGAAAACTTGGTTTACCTTCGTAAGTGTGGTCCTTCTGTCAACTGATTGGTTGCGCACGCCGTAAGTACTCAGTTGTTCATGATGCATGGTACCGCTCATTGGTGGATATAGACCTTCGTAAGCCTCGTGTCACCCAGCGGCCTAACACTAAGTCCTTACGAAGCGAAATCTCAGTTTACCTTAGTAAACCTTCGTTTACTTTCGTACACCGGCCGGACATGTTTAATTAATAAAAAACTTCGTTTACCTTCGTTTTTGCTGGCAGATAAGCTACAGTTTGTGTGGACATGACAAAGTTGTTTTCCGTGTGCCTCAGAGGTGCAGGAGTTGAATTTGAATAAAACGAAAAATAGCTTGCTAATGCCGTGAAAATGTTTGTGCGAACTACATAGTTTTGAACACGTTGGCAGCTGAAATAATGGACATCTGTCAAAGCAACAAAATATGCACGCCACACATGTAAAAACAACGTCCACGCGTTCTCCGGTGAACGGTAAGAGCCAAGCTTGCGCGCTTCCTCTTTGAATGCAATGTGCGATATTCATGAAGTGGATGCAAATGGTGTAACACATCGTTTAAGCGATGATTAAAGGAGTAAGTTTGGCGCGGAAATGTAAAATTTTGACAGACCAACCCAAAGTTGGCAAATACAGAGAAGCAAATTTGTGGCAAGTTTTAACCGGCTGTGTTGCGTGACCAGTTTCATGTCGTAGCCACTGAGTTTCGTGTTGCGGTTGCGCCTATTCGGTTGTAGGAAACATGACCAGGGTCCATCTGTAGGCGGCAAACGAATCTGCTCTACACTCCTAGTAAGTGCAGTTGCAGTATACATGTCATATGGAGCAAGCAGTTAGATTTTCTATCGACCTTCGCTAACTGTGTCAAAAGCGCAGCCAGCTATCGCTTAAGCCAGGGATGTTGGGCTTTGATAGCGTAAACATCATGAAGTTCCACCTAGATATAAAGCATTTACAAGAAAAGTATGTATCGAGCTTCACGAGCGCTGTCTGCTAGAGACGAAATTAGTTCATCCCAACTTTTGGACAATTTCAAGGACTGCTCCAATCAGCGGAGTTCACCTTGTATCAAACTTCAATGCTTTCCTTCCTGTGAAGTAGACTCAACATGGGGTGACCCAGCATATACATATAAATCAATAAACTTCGTGGCGCATCCCTCCCACTTTAACCTATCCGCGTTATACGGAAGTGGATTCATGTTGAGCATTAACAAGCGCGGGCCAGGTCACTCTACAGCATATCATGATCTACTTGATAGTCAAGCACGCACCGTATGATGATATCATCGGCCAAACCCAACTAAGTCGATGACTACATTCGTTAGCTCGTAAGTGAATAGGAAGTATTAGGGCCGTCGTAAGCTTATTTATGTGGTACGGCGCATACAAATTCAACTGGAATAGACAAAAAGACTTGAAGTCGCACCTGCAACCGAAATGGAATACAGAGTTTTCAATACCTTATGTTCATAGATTGTGAAGCAAAATGCGGTGATTCAA
>CALYDF020002270.1:25399-53623 GCA_944474145.2 Dicrocoelium dendriticum | reverse complement strand
GGGAATGGAATATGTGACGAATTTCTGCCTATACAATTCCGTTCCCCCTACTACTCCTTTGTAAACTTCATTTTATAAACAAACTTGCACAATTCAATGACCCACAAGCGATCCTCGTCACTGAAACATGGTGCTCTTCAGATACACTTGACCCTACTCTGATGATTCAAAACTACCACATATTTCGAAACATATCGCTGCTACAGTAAAGGTAGAGGGGTGGTATATACTTACGTAAAACATTTACAGCTAAACCTATAAACCAGTCACAATTGTAAATTATCCCTGAATCTATTTGACTGTCAGTTGCGAGTGCCTCATCGTACATACTGCTCGCATGTACTTACAACCCACCGAATGCGTCTAGCATAAGTATCACCAACATCACTTCTGCACTTGACTTCGCATCAAAGTTGCCACACAGCCAAAAGATTATTGCCGGCGATTTCAACCTACAGAAAATACTCTGGTCATCCCACCCAACGTCTATCTTGCACGCCTCTTTTCATTCTTCCATCAGACCTGGGGGCTGGACACAGTGGATTACCAGTCCAATCAGGTCCGTTAAAATACTGGACTTAATATTCACATTGGGGATAGACAATCCACAGACAGAGATCCTAAACAATTGCGCTGGCAGCGACCATAACATGATTCGACTCAGTTTTCAAATTAAAATGGTCACTAAACTCGCCTCTACAACACCAGATACAATCCATAAGATAAACTAGGAATCCTTCTAGCAGTTAATTCATATCTCCGACTGGGATGTACTTTTCGCTCTATCAGTGTGTACACCGCTGTGGAGCAGTTGTATAAACAAATCCATCACGTTATAGCCCTCCTTGCTCCACAATGTTTTCGTATCCCTCATGTCTCCAAAGATTCCGTCGAGCACCCAATCAGCAAGAAAACCAGGAAGTTAGTTGCATAATACCGAAAAACCCATGACTTTTCACTTATGTTACAAATGTATGAATTTGCCACCAGAGTAAAACACGCGCAAACAACACGAGGAAAAATTGAGGAACATACAGCTCTACGAACAAGCTGTAAAGCTAGGGAGCTTGTCAAAATGTTGTATCGTAGAACCAGTGACCGCTCTCCTCTGAACACTGAAATTGTTGATGGTGTGGGTCACTTACTCCATGACCCAGCTGAAGTCTGTGAAGCATTCGGTGACTTTTTGCCACTACCATAGTTTGCGAAGCTGACCCGGTGCCTGTGTGCACAGAGCTCACAGGAACAAACCCATTAAACAGGGTCGATATCACGCTCGACGTTAAGCAACAAGTTATCAAATCAATCTGACCATCTACCAAGCCGTGATGTGATGGTATATCACCAACCACCATGAAACTAGAAGGGCCTGATATACCATTGTTCCTAATGAACATGTTTACGCTATTACTGGAACCTGGCCACTTTACAGACCAATGCAAAAAGTCATCTATTCTGCCTCGGCATAAAGATGGTTCCAAACAAACGATTGATAACTACCGACCAATGCACCACTCTCCGATAATCACTCGATTATTTGAAAAGCTGGTCAGAATGAAGATGAAAAGCTTTGTTGATTAGATTGGCCTTACCAATAATTCGCAGCATGGTTTTCACAATAAGCGATCGTGCACCACCTGTCAACTGCATAACCTTAACCACATTTCAGAATCAATCGACTTCGGCTATGCAGTAGTAATGTTGTTTCTTGACATACACCAAGCGCTCGACCGAAGACCGCACAAGCGACTGTTACAAATCTTGGAGAATTATGGGTTCCGGGACCCATTACTAGGATGGCTATCGTCATAACTGAGTGATCGTCATCAAGTAGTCACTTTAGATGATTGCTGCTCTTCCCCACGCTAATCACCAGTGGAGACATTCAAGGGAACGTGCTCGGTACCCTACACTTTTTGCTCTACATCAATGACCTCATCACATCTGTAAAACATGGTACATTGTTTTCATTGCGGACGATATCAAAATCGCCTATAAGCTTTGGTTTGACGAAATTCACGAGACATTAGTACACATTCAAGATGATCTGCATTCCCTTGAATCGTGATGCTGCACATGGGTGATGAACCTCTCCGCTAAGAAATCAAGCATCATGTCTTACGGCTGCTGCTTTCCCGAAGGATCTGTCACCCTAAACAATGAGCGCGTACCTACATAGTTGTCCACGCGAGATCTTGGTATTAGGTATTCGTCTACATTCAATTTCTCCGAACAGGCCCAATACCAACTACCATGCGCCAGACAGCCTATATTCAATCTATCAGACAAAATACACACAACTCATGCTAGAGTCGAGTTTTTCAAGCTACTCACTCGCCCCATCCTCGAATACTGCAGCAACATATACGGCAATAGGAGAGAGTGACAAAACTACTGTGGAGCACCTGCAGCGGTCATTTACTAAACATCTGATTGGTAAACACGCCTCTATGAGTTATCGAGAACGTTGCAATGAACTTCATCTAGAACCACTTTGGATTCGACGATTGAAGTACACGTTGTTGCTGCTTTTCAACAAGTTACACAAATGGAACCATTCCAGGATGCGTACACTCACTTTATAACATTTCTCAACTGGAGCGCTTCGCAACAAATATTTTACACTGAATATACCGAAGGCTAGAACAAACTTCCTCTCTAATTTCATACTGATCAGTTATAGCTATCCGTGGAATAAACTACCAACAACCCTCAGGTCAGGTGACAATATGGCAACATTTAGAAGCAGACACGCTAATCACCTTGATCTAACTACCCTAAGCATTATATTCACATGGGAAAAATCCCTCGGTGAGCTATTTCAAGAGGGACCCAAACCATATGTACACTACTGTTTTTATAACTAGGCTTTGGCATCTAATATCCGCCAGAATGTTAATACATGAAACGCATGTCTTAATACTCCACCTATGCATGTCACCCATGCAAGCACATGGATTTTTCTGCACAAATTAGTCTGTGCCGCTATAGACGCTGTTTCTCCAGTCTAGAGAAATATACCTATTATTATTATTATTGTTATTATTATTATTATCTCGACACTGTTTAACATATATCCATGTATGCGGTGAAGTAGAAACTTACTTCTCTGGATTGCTCCTGTATTAATACATTATGCTTATGAATATAGTATAATGCAAATCAGATAATGCAGCTGACTCATCCATGACCAAGGAACTTACTGCTTGGCAGGCTTGCACGCAATCGTAGTAGATCATCAACTTTAATAGGATTCGGATTTGTGCAACTGGTCCATAGCTTGAGTTTACTATTTCACGGAAAACGGCACTTAATCCACAATGTTGTGTGCACTTGGTAATAAAATCTTCCTTCTTATTGGTGCATCCTTTTGCCAGTAAAACCCAGGCCTGTGTTACATTTGAAGGAAAAGGTACACAAATCAGCTTTCGTTTATAAATCATAACCTTAATATCTCTATTGATGCTTATTTAGCAATTAGCACCAGTAATAAATGCTAGTGTGTAAGGGGTACATTTTACTGGTATCAAGTTAACAACGTCAAATATTTTCAGTAGAACTTTTTTGAACAAACTACATTAAGATTGAAACTAACCACAAAGAACCAACCGCAACGGATTAACATTTGCCAGAATTACCGCTGTTCATGTCGGAATATATACTTTTATAGTGGTTGTGTGCACATGCGTGAAGGTCATTAAGCCATAGCGATGGAACAGATTAAATGATACTAAACAAATCCTGGTTTGCGTAGCAAACATTAACAAAGATGTTGCGAGTATATTTACCGAACATATGTTTGTTGTTTGACTAAAGGCAAACATATGTAACTTTTTAACTTGATGACATGTTAAGAGTAAATAATGAAATCTTAATTATGTTACACACATCGTGTTATTTCTTATATAAATTTCCCTGCATGCTAAACTGCGCTGTTTACATTTCTGTGTCTTTGGAACTCGGCTGGACCTAAGAAAATCAAGCGTTTTTTCCTTGAAATCTTCCCTCATTCTTTAAAAGTCACAAATATGTTTCCAATAAGTGCTCCCCATCGTTGAGTAACTTGAGATGTGATACCTGTTGTTTTAAAGCTTAACGGCTTCAGAACTCTTAAAGCGGGTCTTTATATCCCATTTATGGGGCCCTGTGCCGTCTGTGGGTAAATATACAAATTTATTTATTTATTTATTTAAAGCAAGAGAAATTACGCAAAAAAGCAATTTGCGCAATCGTACATTTGAAAGTAAAATACTCAGGATTATGAGATCAACAATGAGTAGTGCAAAGACACTGCAGGTCGCACGTGTCCGCGCATGTCGCGTGGTACGCCGGCTAAAGCGTGTTGTCAGGTGCGATATTCAAACAGTACAAAGTGCATTCTTTTTTAGCAGACGCTGTTGTGTGGCTCCTTGGATAATAGTCGGTAATCATAGACACGTAGGAGACTTGTCAAATACGGGACAGTATAGAAGTTGGAGGCGACTGAACCCAACGTGTATTGTGCAAACTACAACAATAGGAAGCGAATCTACCAGAGCGAGCAACCGTACAGCAAGATACTCACCAAAACGATTTGTGTTAACGGAAGTGCCGTCAGTAAAACAAGTGGACGTTTTGAAGGTTAACACAAACGCAAAATGCAATGTTGTAAAATACTGAAACGACGGGTTTTCAAGTACACGGTAAGAGACTGTCCCTAGAAAGCTGAAGGATGGAAGCATACAATGGAGCTGTTAGTGGGGATAACTGAAGATGAGGTTGGATGCGAATAGCCGCATGTGCTTAAGAAGGTCTTCGAAGACGGCGTGCATAGCAGAGTTTGTTGGGTCCAGGCTTTTATTATTAATTATTTATGATGATCGTGTGGACCAGATTGCATCATCGGTGGGCCGTCGGGACGGGCTGGTCGGACTGCAAAATTCTGGCTGGTCCAGAAAATAGGCTGACAGGACCTCTCCTCTGCTGCTGGACCGACGGTACGTTTGGGAGTTGTCACTCCACCCACATCACTACAGTCCAAGGTCCTCGTTCAACGAAGAAATCTGGCGATCCCATCGACAAAGCCTAGCCAGGCGTTTGGGGACCAATCCCGTTCGCGGCTGTCTGCGGCCGATAGCGACTGACTGTTCTTTGGGTCAGGAAGGAGCCCATGCGTCGTCTGGCGTGCAACTCGGGGACCGCGTTAAGCCCGTTGGCGACTCACACGAGGTAGTGTTGAGCCGGTTAACGACTCACTAGACGGTGGTCTTGGCAGTTCCGGCGGTTGAGATTCTGGCAGCTCGAACACAGAGGGGTGGGCAAGGGTCGGGGGAAGTGGCTTGACACCGGAGAGGGTACATGACATGCGTGATAAAAGCAGATATACTTTAAGTTAACAAACGATTTTTGTATTTTATCGATTTTGGATGAGGTTTGTAGATGAGACATAAGATTACAACTAAAGACAAAATGGCATGGTAAAGTAAATAAAAGAAACTTTTACAAGATTTGAAGAATGGATCGGACTTTTGAACTGTCTAAGGCGTCCATCGGTTGCCTGGGGTTGAGGTGGGCTAGGTTGATGGTCAAGGGGAACGGGGGATTCTGGGATATCCAGTGCTTGTAAGTCCCCTCAGCTGCGGGTGATTGTGTGATAGCATCAGGATGGGAATCGAGTTGTTCGTTAAAGAAAACCACTTTGAGGTGGTCGATGGACACTGTTGTTCGATGACAATTCTGGTCTCAATTGAAAGGTTTCGGAGTCTGTTGCAGGACTGTGAAAGGGCCAGTGTAGGGAGGCAGCAGAGGGCGCCCCACTGCCTTGGTGTCAAGAAGGACGTGTGTGCAGGTAGAGAGCCCGGTGTGCATGTAAATATCTCTAGTCTGCTCACGGGGCGGAGTTGGACGTCGTGAACGCATGCTTTGAGCCAGGGAGGATTCAAAGTTAAACGGAGGCATACCCGAAGATGTGGTAGGTGCACCAAATTCTCCTGGCAACTTAAGCGCTGGGTTGTAAACCCACTCAGCTGACACACATTGCATGTCAACTTTAATGCTACTGCGAGAGCCTAAGAGTACGAACGAAACGTTCTCGCTCCAGTTAGGGTCGGAAGAGGCGCAGGAAGATGCTATAAGCAGTCTATGGAAGGGCTCAACAAGACCGTTGGCTGCTGGGTGATACGCTGTGGTATGAATACGGTGACTGCCTAATGGTTGCAGAGCGTATGGAATTGTGAAGATCCGAAAGGCGTTCCTCGGTCAGTTGTAATGGTGGATGGGCATCTGTAGTGCGATACCCACCGATCTAAGAAGATCCGGCTAACAGTCTCAGCTGTGCAGTCGGTTAGGAGAATATCTTCTGGCCATTTGATGAAGTAGTCAACACATGAAACGATGCATACGAATCCACGTGAAACAGGTCAGTACCTACCAGGTCTAAGTGTACATGCGAGAACCGAGAGTCCCGGAAGGGAAATGAACCAAGAAAATTGCGGATGTGACGATGTATTTTAGGGCGATGGCCTTGAAGGCAGGCACGGACCTACGTACGAATATCTTTGTTTACGCATGACCAAACGAAACGTTCAGTAACCAGTTTCAAACATGCACGGGTACCGGGATGTGCTAATGGTTGCATAGCGTCAAAGAATGTGCATCTGAAGGAGATGGGCACGAGGGGTATAGGACAACCTGTGGAAGTGTCACATAGGATGGTTCCTTCTGTGATATGGAGGGGAACAGGTTGCACATGCAGCGAATTAGACGGCAGAATGCTCTGTATATCTTCATTTTGAGCCTGAGTAAACGCCATGGCGGCAAGGTCGACGGTAGGCAAAGACGCATGAGAGAGCGTCAGCGACGGGATTGTCGACATTAGAGACATGACGTATTTCAGTAGTGAACTGCGAGACAAAGTCAAGTTGCCTCGTTTCCCATGGTGGATATTTATCGCAAGCAGATTTGAAGGCGAAGATAAAAGGCTTGTGGACAGTATAGGCGGTGAAATCGTGGCCGACGTGCGAGTGCAGAAATGAAAGATTGGCTAGGTAAATAGAGAGCAGTTCTCTGCCAAACGTGCTGTAGCGTGATTCTGCTGGCTGTAGGCGCTTGGAGAAGAACCTAAGGGGTTGCCATTGCCTACCGACGTGTTGTTGGAGAACTGCTCCTACGGCTACGTCTGAGGCATCAGTCGTAATAGAAAGGAGTCAAGTCAGTTCGGAATGAGCGAGGAACACTGCGTTGGAGATAGCATCATTGGTCTCGGCGAAGGCTGACTGTGCTGTGTCGGGGAAACAGAACATAAATTCATTCCCTCCGTGTAAGTCAGTCGGACGCTCCGTGAGCTGAGCGTAGATCGGAATGAAGCTTCGATAGTACTTGCCAAAAGCACGAAACCGACGGAAGTGCTTGAACGAAGTTGGAGCTGGGAAGCTCTTGTTTGTTTGGATCATTTCAGGAAGGACTTCGGTAGCAGACGATGAAACGAGATGACTTAGGAATTCAACCGTTGCTTCCTCGAGTTCGTACTTAGTCGGGTTGAATATTACACCCTGTTGGGTCAAACGTTGGAAGAGAGTTCGAAAGTGGTCGTGCTGCACTTGTTGCGATGAACTTGCTACTAAAATATCATTGAGGTAGGAATAAACGAAGTCTGGAATACGAGTGACAACGGGGATGAAGTGTTGGAAGTTTTGTGCGGCGTTTCACATTTAAATGGTGTTCCTAAACATTCAAACAAGCCAAAATGCGTGATAACGGCTACTGTACTAATGTCATTTTCTTTCATAGTTTTATTTTGATAAGTACGAACCAGATCGATATATTAAAGATCGCCTTACCTGTGAGACATGAGGTAAGGTCCTGCATGTGTGGGATGGGTTACCTATCTAGGACGGTCAGCAGATTGAGTGCGCGGTAATTACCGCAAGGAAGCCAGTCACCAGATTTCTTGTGGAGCGTGTGCAGTGGAGATAACCAAGGGCTGTCGGAAGGACGGATTATTCCGAATTCGAGCATGTGCCCAAACGCAGCCCTAGCTACCTTTAATTTCGCGGGCGATACTCGGCGTGGACGGCATGAGACAGGGGACCATTCGTCCGTATGTGGTGCGTGACTTAGGATGCCAAGGACACAGCTGCGTTCATTGGCTGAACGAGAATGGAATCCCGAGAAATGAGGTTGGCGTAATCTGGCGAGGCCTGAGGAAAGGCGTAGACTGGTGTTATAGATGCGATATCGGCTGTGATGCCATGTACGCTGAGTTTCGTTGCAGTGTCGACCCTCATCTGGCTTTTAGCATCGACCAAGAAGTCGAAATGCCTGAGAAAGTCAGTGTCGATGATGACAGAGGGGACTGCAACAATGGTGAATACCCAGCGAAACGTGAGCGGAAGATCTTCATCTAGGGTAAGCGGTCAGTGACCGTAGGTGGCTATTGGTTTGCCATTGGCAGCACTTGGGCTTGTCGACAAAGAAACGATACGTTCACCTGGCAAAGAGCGAATGTCCCTGATGTCCGCGCCGGTGCGAACTAGGAAATGGGTCTCGGAATCATAATCTCTAATGTTGATGAGGCGACTTTGGTCTTGGCGGGCACAAGTAGTCGCCATTACGGGTCGGCATGAAAGTTACGCAGCTTTGCGGCGGAGAAACTACATAGTTGATTGCGCTTACGGGGCTTTTTTATCAAAACGCCAGTGGTAGAAGAAAAAGGTTGAATTCTTACGCGTCGTGTGATTGGGTGATGAGCTAGGGCGGCTGCGCTGCTTACGGTTTAGGGAGAGTTTCTCGACTTAGCGTTGTAGTGACGCTATTTTGATGATAATGCGTCGATTGCTGTCGGGTTAGCATTTTTAGCAACCAGCAAACATGTTGTTCACCTGTTAACGCTAAAGGTGCTTGTACATGGAAGCTTTCTACAATTATTTGTAAATGAAGATGAAATATTTTATCAACACCGTGGTGGTCATCCACAGATATACAGATCGCATACTTGATTCTTTGATAGGCAAGTGCTTGTTTTGAGGTGATTGACATTTTCAACCTATAATTTACTGATCAAATAGAACATTACGAAGTGCGTACTTTAAGCAATGTTAGATTTCTAAAACCCAGCTTTTACTTGCGCAAAGCAGCTGATGCGTTGCAACCTTTTTCAAATGGCAGCACGTTTCTTCTATTCAGTACAGTGGAATGAGATGGAAAGCTATTCACGAAAAGCAAGCATTCGGATAAGCGGTTTGGTTACCACACGGTACTGTAAGAAAATAGTTTGCTGAGTTGGAGTTGTTTTACGCTATACCGGTTTCTTTGCTGCATTAAGCAGTCGATTTGGTACTACAAGGCATTAACCAGGAAAGAAGTAGCGTCAGCGAAACACGAAGCTTGGAACACCTAATCGGTAGATCCAGTTGAAGTGAGGACAGATGAACACGGCAAGCAGATGAGTTTTAAGAGAAGAACATGACGTGCAATGTGCCGGATACATAAGTCAAGTTAAGGGAATGAGCAAAATGTGCTACAAAAGGCCATGCACAATGTCTACACAATATGACGGGCAGTTGCGTTATTCAGAAGTACTTTCGGTCAGTTGAAAACAGAAATCTGAGGTCCCAAAAGAAACGAGGCAATATGCTTTAAAAGGGGATAGTATGTATATAAAGTGACGCAATTAACTGTACATCGTTACTAGTTTAACAGATTATGCCTTTACTCAGTTCTAGTGAACAAATTTCTACCGCAACTTGACCGGTTTGAGTTCCCAGAACGCGTAATTGTAGGTGTTGGGGCAAACAGAAACTACTGGGTGTTACATTACAACTCCTGTGCTGCGTTATCACAAATTGTCCGTTGACTGTATTTGCAACAGAAAAAATTGCACTTCCGGAATGTGTTTCGTTAGTGTCGGAAAAGTGCGCTTAGTGAACACAGTTCTTTCCAGTTGTGTCTTTAGGAGAAGCCCAGTGGAAGACATTTTCTGGTCACTTGTGTTATGCGAGCAGAAGTGCTATTGATCGTTGGCGAATAATGAGTATGTTGCGCACCCGGTGTTTGCGTCCAGCAAATTAAAAGATCTTCACTTTACCCGCGCTTGCAGCACAAGTAGAAGGAGTACACAGCAAGAAAACCACTAAATCAATAAGTGAAGTATTGTTTTAGTTTCGGCAATGCAAAGCCATCTGCCCACTAAGATCAAGGTATGCCATCTTGTACAGGAAAGTATCACGAAGCGATCGGAATACATTGTAAGCACTAAATATAGGGTTAGCTATGGAGATAGGGATAGTATTATTAATTATAATATAGCGATTTGTCTCCATAAAGTGGACAGCATCCGTGTTGCGCGATCAGGCTCTTAGTAGCAACATCGCTGTCATACTATTTGCAAGCTAATGGAAATTAACCAGGTAAGTATATGTGAAGCTGTATTTGTAAAGCATAGCTTCTTTGCAAATAACTGTGTAGTATGGATCAAAATGAGTTTACCATCTCCATTAGATTTGATGCAAATTAAGCCTCAGTGCTGCTGCTTTTATCAACATGTCTTTGTGTAGACCCCGGTTACACACATTAAGGAATTTGGAATTAATTTTTTCTAAGGACAAGGATTTGCAAAAGTCTCAGGGGCATGTGAATTGAATTTGGTTAGGACGCAAGCAAAGATAAGTATTTGATGCTCGGCACTGGGACCTAAAGGGAGGCTATTATTGGAAATTAGGCGCCGAAGCACTAAATTCAATATACGAGTGTTAAGCTAAGAGTCAGACCAAAACCAAAGAAGTAAGAAGCCATTGCCTGGGTAGTAGGTAAGCCTTGGTCTTTTAGTTGTGTATGGTTCCCGTTTCAATGAGCAAGGTAATCAAAATGAAATAGTAGGTGGAGCATATATTGTATGTGAAAAGCGAAGACTAACGGGAACGGGTCAGACGGTATTGGGAAATGTACACCTTATTAGGGTAGTGAAGAGACGAGGACACAACAGAGGCAGTCGTAGACAAATAAGTAAAGAAGTATATGGTCCACAGGGAGTGAGTCATGTGACGACTTGTAGATGTGTTGGCGGTGCAGCCGGACAGCGAGAGACCGTGATCTTTAATTCCGCAGGCGTGGACATCTCTGATGCTGTCGCCAACGTACTAGACAATGACCAAGACAGTGTGCACAAAGAAACTGAGCTGTTAAGATGCAATACACATCACACAAGTCTCTGCTAGTCTTATTTATAGCCTCATGTTTTCAAGTGCATTAATTAGGACAGCACTTCTATGCGTGTACTGTCAGGAACCAGAAATGACTTTTTACTACTCCAATGATGTGCAAACCGTAATACGCCGTCTTTTCACTAACATTAACCACTGTTTACATGGTACTTCTCTACTTACGTGTTCTAACAGAACAACACCGATAGTACGATCGACCAAGTGAATAGAGCACTGCTGAAGCCAACCTCTGTTTACTTTGTATGTTAAGAGCAATAATTGAATATTCCAACTGGCATGAACCAAGTCATAAATAAGCGGCAAAATTCATATGTGACAGCTAAGCTACCCAAAAAACCTGCTGCTCATAACACAAACATTAAACTGAACATCCACACTGTGTTACTGAAGTACAGATCAATCTTACAGCATAGTTAGTTGCGGATTTGAGGCCATCGAATAAGTCCCCTGTTAGTAAAAATCAAAATATATGTGATTCTAACATTCACTTAGATGGTTTTCTCAATGAGACAAATGTGTCGCTGCAAACTGTTCTACCCATGCTTATCTAGGGCTCGCTAGTGTTGACTACATGTGCTCTGGCAATGCTGAATACCGCCCAGCGAACCAAGTTGCGACTTAGCCTGGGATGTACAATAGAATTACCGGTTCCGGTTTGGCGCCTGGAAACCCACTATATCATGGCCTTTAGTCTGCCTGGGAGTTTCTATTTAAATGTTATGGTCCTCTTAACTTCAGCACGGTTGGATGTGTAAATTACTGTCCTTGGGGTTTAAATACGCAACTAGGTAGCGTCCTTTAGTTTTCAGAGCCATAATGTACTACGGGAATTATGATCGGTAACGGGTAACTGTACCACCAGAGACGTTATCTGACGTGGTCATCCTTAGAAAGAAACACCAGTAAAAGTCGGTTGGAAACAGATCCGTTACGCACTGTATGCGTCACAAGAGGTCATTTGGCAGGGATTTCGTAGAAACAGCTGTCTGACCTTAATTAGTGTTACAGAAAATAACGCCTCAAATTTAGAGGTACAACCTTGATGAACGTAACGCGTTATGGACTCTGCCACATCTAAGTATATAACTCAGCGCTAATACTGACTGATTTTCTAATAAATTTGAATGAGTTGTAGCTCGAATTTAGAAAGCTGTCTCCAGCATTTTCTCGTGAATACTCGATGGATATCTGTGGAATGCCTAGGAAGATTCCAAGCAAACTGTGCTCGGATTTGTTGGCGATTTGACAAACCGGATTTTCTGCGCTATCTGAGATATTCACGTCGGCTAATGATTTGATGCAGTGATCCTCATCTCGAACGTATTATTATCTATGATGCCTTTGCCAAGTTAATTAACGCAAAGTACAGCGAGCATATCGAAAGCAGCATGTAGAGAGGTGACTTTAATGAATGGTCAGACATAAAGGGCAAACTTCAGGAGAAATTAAGGCCATTCTTCAACTTTCGGGATGAACACACGGTGTATGGCTGGTTGCTGTTCCAAGCAATGCACGGTTTGATTTCACCATCGCTTCACAAAATGGATACTAAAACATACTCATCGTACTCATTTGGGTGTTAACCACAGCATTAGAAGCTCACGCGAACTGGCGCCACGGACCGGGATGACGTGCCAAATCCATGATCTAGTAACAAGTTGTTCAGCCTGCCGGTCTCACGAAGCTCGGCAAGCCAGAGAACCAATACTGAGTGAGATTCCAGATCGTCCATGGCAGAAAGAAGGAGTTGACTTGTTCTTCGATAACGGAAAAGACTACTTAATTACGCTAAAGTACTACAGCATTTCCAAATCGATCCACTCATCGTTGTCAGCACAGAAGCAGTCCTTTATAAAGTTAGATGTCATTTCCCCAGACACGGAATACCGGAGGAACGGATCTCCGACAATGGCCACCAATTTACAAGTGCTGCTTTCCAGCCTTTCAGGAACAAGTTGGAATTTTCGCAACGAGAAACCAGCCCTTATCACAGCCAGTCTAACGGATGCGCGGAGGCAACAGTTAAACAAGCCAAGAAGCTGTTGTCGAAGGCTAGATCCACTCATGAAGATCCATATCCAATGCTGTTAGAAATTCGCAACACGCCATCACCGAACAACGGTCTCAGTCCAGTTCAAAGTCTGTACAGCAAAAGAACAAGAACCCTAATACCTGCGTCAGCGGAATTTTAACACCCCGCCTTGCCGTCGCATGAGCAGCTGCAAAACATTTAATAAAACGGATGGCCGATCAAAAACGGTATTACGACCGCGGTACCCGGGCGCTACCTGAGCTATCAGTAAATGACGAAGTGTTGATTCAAACAATACCGGGTTTCAGCGAAGGATGTTAGAAAGTTATGGTGACTGCGAAGGTCAAGGAAAGAGTTTATGAAGTCAGTATTGAAGGGAAGGTAATCAGAAGGAACCGAATGCAGCTGACGCGACACCGGGGACGAGGTGAATCAGCAGGGAAGCATTTGACGGTTAACGGAGGGGTCACAACGTGAGGGGCAGCCAAGAGTACGCGGAGTGGAAACGTGCACAGGGTCTTCATCATCACCGATGCGGATGATCCCCGAAAGATGCAAGTATGTGATGGGATTGTGCAAGCAGAAAAACGATACGGATTTATATGGCGAAGCAGACGGCTGCCTTGCCGCAAACGAGCACAGCAGTTGATTGGACGCCTACGCAACTTTCGCCTACGCGCCGATTGATTCTTATTCGGCTACGCTGGAGCGGGGCTTGTTTAAGTGAATCAAATGAAGTATCTTATGAATGCAGTAGCGTTATTATTTTTGGAAACGTCCCAGTTATTTACATCGATGTTGTTACGCGTTTGTTGTGCTGTCACTTTCGCTGAGCTTGCTTTGTCGGATACATAGTTTGTCCCAAAAGAACTGAGTTATGCGACACAGTGGGCACTTGAATGTCATCGTACTTTGATGCATATTTCTAACACCAGTTGATTGGTGTCCAAGCGCTCACAGCGACGTTTCAGACGTCCGCCGAGAAGCACTGGAAAGTCAACACACACGGGAGGGTGATCGGATTCCCAGGTCGTGCGGAAAATTGATCGATAGATCTCGACACAGTCTCTCCAGCCGTAAATGATGGCAGTGTGATCAAGTTGCGTCCAGGGCTAGTCCGAGCCTGGTGGGCACCAAGTCAATGTTTTGCGAGTGCTGTGTCGAAATTAGTGCTCTCCGGAAATATTCAAACTTCTTCACACACGTGTAGTAACCGCACACCAAGAGTCTACATAACGTTGACCGTCCACATGAAGCACACCAGTGGACAATTTTCCGACTTACGCTTTCAAATAACCAGCAAGCCCTACAGTATCCGTAAAGTTTCTCTAACGGAACAGAATTGATGATGGGAATATGCTTTCACGGCATCAATTCAATTGTTTGTTTGCGCTTACGCAGCAATTACAAACAGACACAGTTTGTCCCCACTTGTCTTCGAAGCCAGAAACGAACCAGTCAATCTAACGGCGCACATCCGACTGTTAACTGAGATCCAATCCAACAGAGCAGTTTAGCGTAAGGACACCATAAAATGTCCATGTCGGCTTGATGGGCATTTAGAACTACACCATTTCCAGACAAGCGCAATGAGAAAATAAAGCTACAGTCGCTTGCGTTGGATCGCAGGATAAGCACGGAGCTCGAATGTTGCAGACGTTTCAGCTAAACAGTAAACGTCGATCGTTAGAATCTGTAGTGTTCGGGCTAGTGCTACATGTTTGCCGATCTGTAGCAAAGTACACACGTTGATGCCACTTAGTTTAGAGAGCAGCGAGGACTCTAAGGAGCTACGGATGAACTGACGTTGTTCTTTTGATTGAACATGGAATTGTTGACTATACCGGAGCGATGCCTTGGGCTTACGTGCCAGTTAAAATTAGAAGACAGGCGATTATGAAATCAAGATGGGAGAGGGTCTAGAATTGGGAAGTTGAAAAGAGGGGGTGGAAGTGAAGTTAGAGAGGGACGATAAGAGCGAATATGCGCAAGGAGGGGAATAAGAAGACGTGAAGGCTTGAGCAGTGGCACGCAAATCCCTATCCACAATGCTCCGTGTAGCAGATAAGGCGTCGTTGATTATCCTCTGCCACGGTCAGGAAATTAAGGAATGGTTTGAAGAGAAATTCGCGGTGTTTTATTGTGTGGAGTAGGATACTGTCAGCTTTTCTTACTGCAAGGCAGCGGTGTTTTGGCAATAGGCCACAGGGACTCCGCATTATGGAGTAAGTAGTTGGCCTTATTCCAACCCCCAACCTGGAGGGCCAGAAACAGTTTGACTGGTCTTTAATCATTAGACAATCTGGTATGTGTGGCTCTGTGGTTGCGGAAACACCACCCAGCATCGCTCAATGGATCATTGTGGCACACAAAACATCACACTACGCTAAGCTCCAGTGTGATCGCGACGGAGATCCCAAAGCTATACCCAATGTAACGGCTTGCTTCAACCTACGACAGCAAACGAACATCGCACATGTCATTGTTGAAGTATTCCGATAGAGATCCCTAGTCCACAAATCTGCAAAGCATTTGCTTTGAAATCTCTTGTCTTCCTTGTTTGTTGCTGAGCAGAAATATGCGCTACGCAACTGATTGGATACACTACAGCCAGAATTTGAGGGATGTCCACACAGATTCGCAAAATAAGGAATGTGCGGTGCTTGGGTAAGATTGCAATGTCCATATTAGACATAGATGGAGATGTTGCTACCTCCCAGAACCAACAGGTTCATAGAAGGCATAATTTGCCGTTTGAAGCCACTTCCTGTAAGAAGTTACTGCAACATTTCCATTTCTATGTGTTGCAACATGTTAGGCTTTGCCTCTTTGCATCCCCTACCTGATTTCCTACTTATGTGCGCCCACCAAGCAAAGACAACAAGAGCGTGACCTGAACCTCGAGCGCTGGTATATCAATCGAAGTCGTCACTAATAATCTATTCATAAGACGGCTTCCAAATTAAGGAGTTCATACACTGCACATGGACGCTCTCTTAATGTTCAACTCGTACAAAATAGTAAGTTTTATTTTCGCACATTTCATTACGTCCTAACACACTTCTGCCATACTTGTTGCCGCTACTTCTGGACCCAACATAACTAACAACTAATCTGCGCGAGCGGTTGTTAGCGTTAGATTTCTATGCGTTTTTATTTTTGCTTCGGTTGTTTCTTTTTTATTGATTTCACTTTCCAGTACAACCGGATTGGTGGTGTAACCAGCATGTTTGTTTTAATGCAATGGGAAATTAACCGGTGTGTCGAGCGCTGTCCGCAGCTCATTAGCACTGAAAATATCCTCTAGAATGGCACCGATACATCTGCAAACCAATCGGTTAGGTCAGGGAAAACCAAAAATCCACATGCACTTTATGTACTATGCGAATCTTAAACTATTTCAGAGCGGGCGCGAGAATAATGCACTATATATGAACCACACCGAACCAGCTCTGTCAAATGCTGAGTGCTATGCATATGTCCGCGTAGATTTAGACCTATGAAGGAAAAGTGATCAACCACTTGTTTGATCTGTCATTGATAGCAAGTAATAATAAGAATAAGAATAATAGGAATATTCTTAATGAGATGAGATATGGCCCAGCAACGCTGACCCGGTCATAATTTAACGCGGAAACCTATAGTGCAATTACAGGATTACGGAACAGAACCAAGTATAAATGCTTCTCCAATGCTACTTTCACCAAGTAATTCGTTTCAAGTGGGTTTCGGAATGGACGACATTCAGAAATTGTTCAGATTGGTTTAGTCAGTGTAGCAACAATTTCGAAAATTAACAAGGATTAGGGAGATAAATTAACAATTCACAAGAGATAAGCGTAATTAAAAACATTTGTAATAGTGGTGTTTGCGAATAACTGTAAGGACAGATAGAGCGTATAAACAGACAACACCGCACTAGTAGGCAGAAGCTGAGAACGGTCTTCGTTATGAATTAGTTAAATCCGTCAGAACGAATAACGTGTCCCACATAAGCGGCGAGACATGATAACCGAAGCCAACTGAAATTATGCACATAAATTAGATGGGTTAGTGAGTAGGCTTCAATACTTCAAACCTTCAGTAGGTCCAC
This sequence comes from Dicrocoelium dendriticum, assembly GCA_944474145.2. NCBI lineage: Eukaryota > Metazoa > Platyhelminthes > Trematoda > Plagiorchiida > Dicrocoeliidae > Dicrocoelium > Dicrocoelium dendriticum. Next base: position 36,300 of record CALYDF020002270.1, on the reverse strand, counting down.
ATCTTACAGGCATTCACATATCATTCGTTTAGTTTGGTTCGGGTGATGAAGCATTACAGGAGAGCCAAAAATTCTAATTAATCCAACTTATCGAAGCGCGCGTGTTTTTCGTATGCCACCAGTAGCCACCAATCTGATTAACACGAAGAAAGAAGCGGTGTATAAGACGAAGACTAAAGACAAAGCTCAGTTATCCAACCTGGGCTTATGTTTTCAAAGGCCACCGGTGGGCCATTCATTTGAGTAAGAGCATAGGATGCAGGTGAGCAACTAAAGGCAGTGCTAATTTACATATACAAAACGAATGATTGTTTGGTCACGCAACGCTAACTCCACTTGGTACTATCCAATCATTTTCTACTTTTTCTGTGACTCACGTACGGAGGTGCTTGGAATTTGAATCTGAGACATAGACAGTGACCGGTCAAGATTCCCACTGATAGAACACCGAGATCCCCGAGCAAAGATTTGTACAGCGGTTGGGAGTTAATTGATGGGTGTGGGTCTAAATAGCAAGACTACGTCCCAATTCGGAACGCGATTTATGGCCGCTTTTATCATTGTGACCATACGTGCAGTGGAGATTTTGGTTTTGTTCGCTCCTAACACTGCATGCCCCCGAGCAAATGCGGACTTGTTTGGACCCAACTGCTAGAAATCACCGGTGTTGGTTTACGATTAACGTCTTAATGCGTATAACAGTGACGTATGTCAAGCTGTACGTGGGAAGCTTCTGCCTCAGCCGATCGATCGAATAGGCCAGTGAGTATTAAACCGCAGCTAGCTGTACATTACCTCATACGTGTGAAGATATATATGTATATATAGTCAACCCCATACTAATTACAATATAATTGGCTGTGCCACAACACATAAGAAGAACAAAGGATAGCGCGAATGGAAATACAACTTTTAGGTTAGAAGAGTCTCACAGCAGGTAGGCCATTGAATACTGTCCTTGGCTATGTCCCCCAGCGTTTGCAACCAGGTGTGCTCAGGGTCCTTTAGGGCTCAACCCGGGAGTCGGGAACTCCCCACAACAGCCAGGTTCAATATTTACGCCTTAGCACATTAGATCAATTTTTTCATTGCCCTCCTTTTTGTCGCTTCCAAGCCACGCATGTGCACGCAAATAGGGCTTGTCGTGGTAGCGGCTAAGTGAGTATACGAAGCTCATGTCTAAGTCAGCGTAGCCACCCCATTGAGATGATGCTATCAGTCAATCGGTGGACTTCGTTGGATCTGAAAACTCGGAGTTCCTCATTACTGATGTGAAGCTGCCGTCACACACCAGCAATGCTCCGCAGGCAGCGGCGATCGAAGGCAGATAGTTGCAGAACATCTCTTTTGTCAACAAGCCAACTCCCACAGCCGTACAGCAGCATTGCTCTTACGGTAGCAATATACACAAGTCACTTGACAGCGAGGTTGAGATCACGAAAAGCCACAGGTGACGAAAGTTAGCGAAAGCGACTCTAGCCTTGGAGACACGCAGGGAGATCTCAGCCGTCAAACCGCCAATCCTAAGACAACATCTAAGATAAATGAATCTGTCGATCAATTTCAACGGATGCCCGAAGGGGTGGGAGAAGGACATACGCTTGGCCAATCCTGTAATAGGACCTCACATTTGGAAGGGGCAAACCTCAACCCAGATTGGGCGGCGGACATCTCCAGTCTGAGCAGAACATGTTGGAGGCTTGGGAGGACTCACAAATCACAGCAATGTCATCTGCGTAATCTAAGCCACGAAGACGGTCATTAGGGTGTAGTCCAAGACCACAAGACTCTGAGTTATCCAGAGCAGTATCCAGGATCTTGTCCACGTCGAATTTGAACAAGGACGGAGAGGCTGGGCAACCCTGTCCTACACTGCTAGTGAAACTGGTAGGGGGCGAAATTTCTCCGTATGTTTGCACACGGTCCGAAGTTTTATGTAAATATTACGAAGAATGTTGATGTACTTCTCAGGTACTCCCCTCTTCAATGAGCAGTCCCAAACACCCACTCTGTCAACTGAGTCAAAAGCGGCTCAAATATCCAAGAATATGACTATAGTTGGTCGACTGAACGTATGGCAATATTCAAGTATCTGGCCCATTGTAAAGGTGTGATCGAGGCAACTGCGACCCGGACGAAATGCAGCTTGTTGTTCACGCACATACCGTTCCCGTACGCAAGTGAGCCTCCGTAAGAGTAGGACGGCGAGCAGTTTGGATGCGACAAAAATGATACTGATGCCACGATGGTTAAAGCAAATGGTCTCGTCTCTTTTTTTGTAATCAGGTACAACAATCGCCAAATTCCAGTCGCTTGGAATGGTTTCAGTAGTCCAAATCTGATGAAATAGTGATGCCAGTTCGCGAGTGAGAGCAGGGCCTCCATATTTCTAGAGGGCAGGATGAAGTTCATCTGGGCGAGGTGACTTGTGGCGCTTCAGTAAGCGAGGCTGATTAGAAACCACAGCCTCCGTCGGTGGAGATACATGCAGGCACCAGGGAGCACTGTGAACCCCGGAAGATAGACTCAGTTGCGCTGCTGGCCAGTTGAATTTATCTTCAAAGTACTTTGCCCATTGTATCAGACGACGGTGACGAATGTGAATTAGTTCACCGTCATATTCACACAAAACCTCACTCACTGTTGTTCTTGTGCCTCCAGTGCAGCGAACAACTTGGAAGCTTTTGTGGGAGTTTCCTGATGAAGCCGCCCATACTATCTCAACGGAGCTCTGTGTCCCCCAAATCACGCGATCCTTCCTGTGGAGCCGTCTCAGCTCGGCTTCTGTTGTTCTGCGTTGTGCATTGTAATCAACTTCGGCAAGAATTTTTCGACGACTTTCCATTAATTGAAGAGACGGTGCAGAGAACCAGTGACCAACGGCTCGTCTAGTGAATCCACAGACCAGGGTAGCGGACTTTCGTAAGGTGCACTGGATCTGTACCCATGTGTATCTCAAAGTCGGAGAATAGAGGACGTAAGTTAGAGGCTAATGTGTTATAAAATGCGCCGAGAACATTTGGAGCGGTGAGCTTGTCTGTGTCAAACCGTTTTCGGAGCGAAGCTGTTGGGTGCCTCCCAAGCGCAGAACGAAGTTAACATACACGAGAGCATGATTCGAAGTCAGGTAAGTGTTGCAAAATGACTTACAGTCCTTTTTGCAGCCTTGCCAGTGGTAACTAACAGCGATGTGGTCACTTTGCCTCCAAGATTGGCCAGGCGCCGGAGGTCGAGAGGTGGCTCGTTGGCGTCAGGAAAGTCGGAAATTGGTGCTGGATTGGAACAAGCAGTGATCGGCACACAGTTGCAGGAGTCGATCGCCGTTGTCCTTCCTGCGAGTACCGTGGCTTTGTTGACCCCCCAAGTTCGCGCTCATGAACCTCTAGTCTAACGACCAACGCATTTACCTCACTGGCGAGTATCACGATGTCTATGCGGCGTTTCTTGCGGAAGAGGTCGGTTATTTGGCGGTAGAAATCGGGATTAGCTTCGTCCAAAATGCAGTCCGTTAGAGCTTAGTCCGTCACGATTAACAAGCAGCGCGTACTGGTCCCGTGCCTGGAAGATTGCACTAAACTTTCAAAGCGGACTGTACAGGCGACTGTCGTCAGGGAACCAGTTAATGAACGCTGCCTCAGCACGCGTGCTTAACGCAACTCCTACACCGGTGCAACTAAATGCTGCCGCTATCGCATCTACCGTTAAGCGCAAGGTGAATGTGCAGTTGGAACTTGGGGAGGGTGAGAGCAATCGCAGCGTTGTGCTGTAATCTTGTAGTCGGTTTTCTGTTAGGCAGCAAACGTCGATTGAGAGTGTTTCCAAAGTTCACGCAGGAGCAGCTTTTGCACCAATCTGCATGAGCGATCGAACATTGAACGTGGCTAGCTTGAAGAGCGAAAGTGGTAAAATAAAGGCTTTGATAGTGAGGTTGGAATGTGTGCGATCGGTTTTCAGCGGTTCATTGGTGAGGCCAGATGTACCGTTTTTATTTGCAATGCACCTTTGTAGACTCGAAATTGAAGGGGAGTTGCCAAGAACAGGATTGTTGAATAAACGTGGAACGAAGGACATTATTTTCGGTGCGGTAGAGTGTGGTTTAGCATGCTCGGGCACCAGCACCCCGGCCAAAGAGAGAGTTCAGAGAGCGAAAGACGTGATCAGCGGGATGTAAATACAATATTTCATGTGTTGTGTGGCATACGGCTTCCCGGTTGCCCATGTCGAGGAAGGGGGTTGATTTAGGTAGCCCACCCGGAGCCTTTGGTTATAGGGAGCTGACCACCAAGGCGGTCAGTCGAATTCAGGGAATGGCGCCCATTAGGAGCCGGTGAATGATTCGGTTCGTACGTCTTTCGTTTGAATGGCTGTCAAACAAGGGCCCAATACTTCCAGCAATTCAGAGTCAAGCTGAATGATTGCAATGCTCCAGCGAGGTGAATAGAAAGAATGTGAGCAGAGCGTGTGTGAGTTCTTTCTGTGAAGTGATTGGAAGTGGCAGAGAGCACAGAGGAAAAGAAAAAGCGTTACAACAGTAGTGACGCGAGTTTCAATCAACCCCTAATGGCATTCAGCTTCGAACAATTGCAGACACGTTTGCAGCAGTATTCGCAGTTCGAAAAGTTACAGAGGCATTTGATCGAACTGTAACCGAAAGAAAATATTCAAGTAGAATGGGCACCGGAACTGAAACTAATCTTGGAAGAAACTGTTTCAAAATGCCAGTGGTTGCTTAACTTGAATCCTGGTACAAATATGGCGGCAAATTGGGTAGCGAGGGAGGAGCAGCAAAACTTCTGCTACACTGTCACTTCGAAATCAGATGTGCCCAGCTGATCTGAGAATGCGATGGTAGAAATCAATGGCGGTCTGATACGGCAGATGAATAGACGCCAGGAAGCAATACGCCAACCTGATCCAGAATAGTGCCGAAGCACCCGTGTTGCAATGAACCTCAAGTCAGCTACTAAACTAGTATCCAGAGCAAAGCGCCTTGTGCCAAACAGGAAAGAAAAGCATTGTAATTATCATGAGGGGGAAAAGCGGACAGACAGCTTGCGTCACTTCAAAAATGGGAATGTGGTGTGAGCACGAGACCTCCGAGGACTGAGGACGTGGTCCACAGGAAGAGTGATCTACAGAAACGGTTGCGTGATCTATAAGCTATTTACAAGGAAGCATAAATGGGTCAGATACATCAATCAGCTGAGGCCGAATCACAACAAGACTCAGAGTCCCCCCAAGTACCGCCATCCCTGCCATGGGACATCCTGCTGGACACCTTTTGTTTGGAAGACGTAGCTGAGCGGTTACGTGGATCACAAGCAGCAGATGAGGCACAATGCAGGCCGACAGGAAAACGGAGACGAAAAACATGGTTGCAGGTTGATCCCTAAAGCGGAACACAGCCAGTCACTCGGGTGCCACACGACCTGTCATAGAGTTCAAGTCGCAGGCAACAGCGATAGCTGCAAGTGAACCCCAGGGCAAAAGATACGATTAAGTCGCATTGCAAAATTTGGTAGGAGCAATCATTTTGAAGGAGGAGGTAATAGAGAAGTAAGCGGAGCTGAATTTAGGAATCCTCTGCCTCAGTGCAGTGAATCAGTCGATCTATCAATTAGGTCAGTGAGTTTTTAAAACACAGCTGGTTCTACATCATCTCATACTTGTGAATCGATTATTTGTGGGCAGAGCGTTTGTGAATTCTGTCTGTTAATTGTGGATAAGCCTCGACGGGGAATGCAACCCAAGCCCGACGAATTTCCGGTCCGCTGCTCTGCCACTGAGCTACCGAGGGCTGACGATTAGGTGTGCAATTCTTAATACATGACTTCTGCTTGGTGCGCGACGTATTGCTAATGAGCGCGCAGTATCTATCCTGGTGTTGCAGATTATTTGTGTGAATTTTATTCGTGACTTCTACTTTCTACGAACTTTACACCACTCACAAACATCCACAACTAATCTACCATCGCCCTTTGGACATCTGAAGGACAGATACTTCGGTGCATTGGGAAGTGACGGGTGAGTGTGTCAATCTGCAACACCGAGAGAGATACTGTGAGCTCATTGGAAATACGTCGCGCACCAAGCATGTATTAAGAATCGCGCACCTAATAGTCAACCCTCGGTAGCTCAGTGTTAGAGCAGCGCACCGGAAATTCGTTCGGCCGGGGTTCGATTCCCGTCGAGGCACATTATTGCGTGTGAATATTACTCGTGAGTTCTACTTTCTACGAATTCTGTCTGTGTCGCGGCTGACTTTAGCAGCATTAAAGCAAAGCATTACAGTAGAGTAGGTAACTAAAATGAACGAGAAGCGTAACGAGGAAGTAGTGTTTGACGGCTGAAGCTTGGACAGCATGCTATTGAGTACCTTGAGCACCGATTGGTACGGTGGTAGTAATCAATGCTTGGGTGTTGAATCGCCTTTTGTGCGAAAGGATTGGGACATGAAATCACAACAAGATCGCGATATCTTCTAAGGCAAGATTCAGACTTCCTTGTACTCAAACTAGAGTGGGATGTTGGTAGATGCGACATTCGAACATCAAGCATGTCTATGGAAGAAACGTATATAAGGGGCACTTTGAATCAGAAATGCAGCATTTTCCGGAGCGCTGTAAGCCGTAAATCAGGTTAGGCAGTCGCTGACGCTACTGATCACAAGATGCAAAGACATAATTCTGCTATCACCAGATCACTTGATCAAATCGACATTGCTTGATTACGGGGTGCATGTGGTACAGATGATTGTGTATCGGTAGTTGCACGGGTCGATGTACCTGGGGCTTCAGTATTAGCTGAGAACTAATGGCTCAGACAACAGTCGAAAATGATTAGAAGAAATGGACAATAAAGGCAAAAGCGGCCAGTGAATAAATGGAGACCTAGGTAAATCACTCACCCATGCAACTGTGCGACCAAACAGTGATTGCGTGACGGTGCGCACACATGCCACGCACAGATCAACGACACGCTTCGTCCTATAGAAGCGTCTGAGAGATTCATCTCAAAGATTCATAATTATAGAATAAATCAGAACACAAAACAGCTTAAATTTTCGCCCCATTCACCTAAGAACAGCAATCGTGTAACGCCCTCCGGGGACCAAAGAGCAAGACTCGACTGTAATCGGAATCTAGTTTTTTAGAAGGCAAGGTATTATTTTTAATGTAACCTACTCCCCGTTGAACGATTCCAACTTACTCTTCCTTGATTGGCTGCCTATGGCGGAAACTGTGCATATTTATCCATTGATCCAATTTGTCGTGAGGACTTACAAGGCAATTCTGGCCCATGCATGTACGGGTTGTGGATCGACAAGCGGCGAACAATCGATAAACAGCGGCCACTTGCCTGTCAGTTCCGAATGCGTAGGTGATTACTAACAGCTACCATTACGATGCACATATCACAGTGATGGTCTTGAATATACGAGCAGTCTCGCACTCGGTGGACAGATCCAACCAAGAAGATAAGTTTGTCGTGGTTCTCAAGGAACCGCCCACCTACTGCTCTGGTTAATTTGGAACCCATAGCAGGATCGCCAACGTTTTTCTGTCATTCAGGATGGTGTACACCAAGGTTGATCTGGCCCAGATTTGCTGCTCCACGTTGGCGCTGAGAGCGCTTTTACTGATCAGTGAAAGATGCCGAGAACTACGGCTCCCAACATATTCCCGATGATAGTCGTTGTCTTGTTTTAAACGATGCTGATACCATGTTAATGACATCGATTTGTTCCACCCGCCGAGCAAAACTGTTGAAACGCACCCACTTACCTGTTGCACTTTACGAAGTCCAAGTGCAAAGCTTTATCACAATAGTTTAGTAGTGTATAATGGGAAAAATGTTATAAATTTACAAGACCCACAGGATGGCAATTGCAATTAAAATCCAAATAAGTGTCCAGGTGTGGAGTATAAAATATCTGTAACGCAAATATTGCACGTTGAAATCGCTTATCCTGAGGTAGTGCAAATACCTTTAGTGTCGTCTTTCTGGGGGAGGGGGCTGTAAACCACTACTAAGAAGCAAGTCATTGATCTTGGTGTAGCTTCTTTGCATCTGTTGACGTATTAGGAACTCGGTTCGGTGCATTCGACCAGCACTTACTACTTCAAATGGTAATTTGAAGAAACTTTACGGCTCTTCTTCTCGAATGAGTTGCACCAGCGATTGTGGCAGCGAAGTTCAACGAGCTTCCACGGCGCGCTTCGCAATTCATTACCTGAGTGGTTTTAGAAAGCCCCATTAAGTGTGGTCCGGTTCAATGTCTGTGATATTTTCAAACAGCCTTAACAGTTGCTAGTTTCCGAGGGATTGCTCGTGTACGTTGATGGCCTTACGCTAGCAATACCAAGTCCAAAGCCGAGCACTTGGAGAGAACCGTTACTGTCTTTAGGGTACTATTCGCAAAAATCAAACCAACCACGTAACACAGATATGCCAAACCGTGATACACAAATTGCGCTTAATAGACGTGATCGGACGAAGTGTCGCGAAGAAACAACCGGTGGCACGGATACGAAACGTAAAACGTCAATTCTATTCCAGCAGCAGTCGAACCTCTCCATCTGCGTGGCTGAAAACTACACAAGGCAAACTATCAGATATTGTGGTTCTTGTCAGAAATTAGTACTACCATACTATTTTATCAGTCCACTTCATACATAAATTGTAATTAGAAGCAGCGAAAAATCAGGACGGAGTGTGCGAAACGTAAAGGGAGAACCATTTCTCTTCTGTCACACTAGTATCTCCTTTGTTGGACAAACGGTTATCCCTTCCATCTTCACCGCTGCTTTGGTAACAAAACTCTGTACTCAGACAATTACTGCATCACGTGCGGTCGTGCGGGCCCCGACCAAGGTCATCAACCTGACGACGATGGTCTAATAACAAACAGTAGGTTGAAGTGGTAAGTATCAGCGCTCCGAGCCCAGTTAGAAACCCAGGCCAATAATGCGGTCGATGTGGTCTCTGCGTTGGTCTGCATATGTGTCTGTGCGTTTATTTTCATGCGTTTTAGGTACTTGTGTTTTGATATCCTTAGTCTGGCTGCGCTTGATATGAATCTTGGCATCGGTTATTTGTCGAAAAACCCCTATCTCGATTACACTGGCTAGAGGAGGCAGCTGATCGTTTTTAAAAGGGACGGGGTGCACAGTTGTCATGACCGTGATAGAATCAAAGAGTGGTTCTATGCACCCAGTGTGGAACGGGTTCCGACCCAGCAGCTGCCTTGTGTACGCCTGGTACGCATGGTTTCCTTAGTAGGCACGAATGCTGCTGTGCATGTTGGCTTGGGGTCCGCTCCGAATCTATCGTGCCTCCCATCTTCATACTTCCCAGCCACGTAGCTTCAACTTTCCCTGGACATAAGGTCGGTCCATAGATCTGTGAGCGGTGCAGCTCATGACATGATCGCTCTGAGTGTGCAGGCGTTCTGCTCGCGGTCTCAGTGACAGCAACTGGAATGGATGCCTCCAAAAACGCAATGGCACTTTTACAGCCACAAGCTACACGGATGCACTATTGGTTGGCGGCATCCGGTTTCGGATTTGCCTGTCAATGTGGCAAACCACAGGACGCCTGCGTCAACAGCGGGACTATGGGTGGCTTACGCTGCATCACCCGCAGCTCCATCCACACCCCCCATATCCAGTGTAAACCTGACGAATAAGACAGGCTGGCATGCGGATGGGAGCCAAGTTTCATCAACAGAGTCGGCTCACACACTGCTTCAAAGGCAAACACAAGCACGCTGTATTTGGGGAATCAAGTGCACACAAGACTATGGCTGGACCGTAGTCCGTTTCACAATGACTGCATGGAACCACTCTTTGATCCTAACACGACCACAAGGACCGTGCACCCCGTCCACTCCAGCAATGACCAACGGTCTCCTGGAGCCAGATGGACGAGGTAGTGGGTAGTAGACAGGTAGGCACCTTGTCAACATGCACATCAAGCGCAGTCACACCGGGGATGTAAAGCAACAGCCAATCACTTGAGCGAAAGCTAACAAAGGAAATAAACCAAGTAATGATTAAGGAAACGTGACAAAAAGCTTAAATTAAAGAGTATATGAAATAAGTTGTTAACAAAGGATCCGAGATAAGTTCAGGTCAGAAATTATAGTTTACGGAAATGCTACATACACAAACATTTTATGGAAATTAACTACCATTGGCTCAAGCAACGTGTGCAAGTTTATAGAAGACTGTAGGACTATATTTATTGGAGAAAGAAAAGCATTAGGACAAAATTGAAAACCCACCACCTGAAGTAAAATGACTTAGCATGCAACCACACGATTAGTAAATGCAATGCAGCGTACCTACAAACGCTGCGCTGGTCCTGCCTGCGTTCTGTGCAGGATCAGTCGTCGCATCGGTAATGGTCCCAAGTGGCCTCGCTCATGGCTCCCTAGGTCTGCCCTACTCAGGCACTCGCGACCGCATGTGCTACAGCACCGTGCGCTCGATGTCGATGGAGTACGACCCATCGGTGCTTGCTGCTTCCGCACTTGCCTCTTCTTCTCTGCATGCATGATGTCTTTCTCCCGCACTTCAACAACTGACTTCGGGATTAGATCGCGTCATGCACGCCGATAAACCGTCTTCGAATCCCATGACCTGCAACCAAGATTAGAACCTGATAGGCTCACATTACTCATGTCCTGGTGTCGTGACATCGGTTTCCCCACATGCGGCTTCTCAATCCTCAGCTGACCACATATTAGTTGTTTCGCTATTCTTGTCGAATCCATACGGCTCACATGATCGAGCCACCTCAGGTGCCTCAAAAATATTATGCAGCTCAATGCATTCATTCCACTTCGGCACATCGCTTCCATGTCCGCAACTCTGTCGCCACATCCGATGCGCAAAATC
>CALYDF020002270.1:0-25374 GCA_944474145.2 Dicrocoelium dendriticum | reverse complement strand
ATTTGGAACCCATAGCAGGATCGCCAACGTTTTTCTGTCATTCAGGATGGTGTACACCAAGGTTGATCTGGCCCAGATTTGCTGCTCCACTTTGGCGCTGAGAGCGCTTTTACTGAGCAGTGAAAGATGCCGAGAACTACGGCTCCCAACATATTCCCGATGATAGTCGTTGTCTTGTTTTAAACGATACTGATACCATGTTAATGACATCCATTTGTTCCACCCGCCGAGCAAAACTGTTGAAACGCACCCACTTACCTGTTGCACTTTACGAAGTCCAAGTGCAAAGCTTTATCACAATAGTTTAGTAGTGTATAATGGGAAAAATGTTATAAATTTACAAGACCCACAGGATGGCAATTGCAATTAAAATCCAAATAAGTGTCCAGGTGTGGAGTATAAAATATCTGTAACGCAAATATTGCACGTTGAAATCGCTTATCCTGAGGTAGTGCAAATGCCTTTAGTGTCGTCTTTCTGGGGGAGGGGGGCTGTAAACCAGTACTAAGAAGCAAGTCATTGATCTTGGTGTAGCTTCTTTGCATCTGTTGACGTATTAGGAACTCGGTTCGGTGCATTCGACCAGCACTTACTACTTCAAATGGTAATTTGAAGAAACTTTACGGCTCTGTTTATCGAATGAGTTGCACCAGCGATTGTGACAGCGAAGTTCAACGAGCTTCCACGGCGCGCTTCGCAATTCATTACCTGAGTGGTTTTAGAAAGCCTCATTAAGTGTGGTCCGGTTCAATGTCTGTGATATTTTCAAACAGCCTTAACAGTTGCTAGTTTCCGAGGGATTGCTCGTGTATGTTGATGGCCTTACGCTAGCAATACCAAGTCCAAAGCCGAGCACTTGGAGAGAACCGTTACTGTCTTTAGGGTACTATTCGCAAAAATCAAACCAACCACGTAACACAGATATGCCAAACCGTGATACACAAATTGCGCTTAATAGACGTGATCGAACGAAGTGTCGCGAAGAAACAACCGGTGGCACGGATACGAAACGTAAAACGTCAATTCTATTCCAGCAGCAGTCGAACCTCTCCATCTGCGTGGCTGAAAACTACACAAGGCAAACTATCAGATATTGTGGTTCTTGTCAGAAATTAGTACTACCATACTATTTTATCAGTCCACTTCATACATAAATTGTAATTAGAAGCAGCGAAAAATCAGGACGGAGTGTGCGAAACGTAAAGGGAGAACCATTTCTCTTCTGTCACACTAGTATCTCCTTTGTTGGACAAACGGTTATCCCTTCCATCTTCACCGCTGCTTTGGTAACAAAACTCTGTACTCAGACAATTACTGCATCACGTGCGGTCGTGCGGGCCCCGACCAAGGTCATCAACCTGACGACGATGGTCTAATAACAAACAGTAGGTTGAAGTGGTAAGTATCAGCGCTCCGAGCCCAGTTAGAAACCCAGGCCAATAATCCGGTCGATGTGGTCTCTGCGTTGGTCTGCATATGTGTCTGTGCGTTTATTTTCATGCGTTTTAGGTACTTGTGTTTTGATATCCTTAGTCTGGCTGCGCTTGATATGAATCTTGGCATCGGTTATTTGTCGAAAATCCCCTATCTCGATTACACTGGCTAGAGGAGGCAGCTGATCGTTGTTAAAAGGGACGGGGTGCACAGTTGTCATGACCGTGATAGAATCAAAGAGTGGTTCTATGCACCCAGTGTGGAACGGGTTCCGACCCAGCAACTGCCTTGTGTACGCCTGGTACGCATGGTTTCCATAGTAGGCACGAATGCTGCTGTGCATGTTGGCGTTTGGTCCGCTCCGAATCTATCGTGCCTCCCATCTTCATACGTCCCAGCCACGTAGCTTCAACTTTCCCTGGACATAAGGTCGGTCCATAGATCTGTGAGCGGTGCAGCTCATGACACTTATGATCGCTCTGAGTGTGCAGGCGTTCTGCTCGCGGTCTCAGTGACAGCAACTGGAATGGATGCCTCCAAAAACGCAATGGCACTTTTACAGCCACAAGCTACACGGATGCACCATTGGTTGGCGGCATCCGGTTTCGGATTTGCCTGTCAATGTGGCAAACCACAGGACGCCTGCGCCTACAGCGGGACTATGGGTGGCTTACGCTGCATCACCCGCAGCTCCATCCACACCCCCCATATCCAGTGTAAACCTGACGAATAAGACAGGCTGGCATGCGGATGGGAGCCAAGTTTCATCAACAGAGTCGGCTCACACACTGCTTCACAGGCAAACACAAGCACGCTGTATTTGGGGAATCAAGTGCACACAAGACTATGGCTGGACCGTAGTCCGTTCCACAATGACTGCATGGAACCACTCTTTGATCCTAACACGACCACAAGGACCGTGCACCCCGTCCACTCCAGCAATGACCAACGGTCTCCTGAAGCCAGATGGACGAGGTAGTGGGTAGTAGACAGGTAGGCACCTCGTCAACATGCACATCAAGCGCAGTCACACCGGGGATGTAAAGCAACAGCCAATCACTTGAGCGAAAGCTAACAAAGGAAATAAATCAAGTAATGCTTAAGGAAACGTGACAAAAAGCTTAAATTAAAGAGTATATGAAATAAGTTGTTAACAAAGGATCCGAGATAAGTTCAGGTCAGAAATTATAGTTTACGGAAATGCTACATACACAAACATTTTATGGAAATTAACTACCATTGGCTCAAGCAACGTGTGCAAGTTTATAGAAGACTGTAGGACTATATTTATTGGAGAAAGAAAAGCATTAGGACAAAATTGAAAACCCACCACCTGAAGTAAAATGACTTAGCATGCAACCACACGATTAGTAAATGCAATGCAGCGTACCTACAAACGCTGCGCTGGTCCTGCCTGCGTTCTGTGCAGGATCAGTCGTCGCATCGGTAATGGTCCCAAGTGGCCTCGCTCATGGCTCCCTAGGTCTGCCTGACTCAGGCACTCGCGACCGCATGTGCTACAGCACCGTGCGCTCGATGTCGATGGAGTACGACCCATCGGTGCTTGCTGCTTCCGCACTTGCCTCTTCTTCTCTGCATGCATGATGTCTTTCTCCCGCACTTCAGCAACTGCCTTCCTGAATAGATCGCGTCATGCACGCCGATAAACCGTCTTCGAATCCCATGACCTGCAACCAAGATTAGAACGTGATAGGCTCACATTACTCATGTCCTGGTGTCGTGACATCGGTTTCCCCACATGCGGCTTCTCAATCCTCAGCTGACCACATATTAGTTGTTTCGCTATTCTTGTCGAATCCATACGGCTCACATGATCGAGCCACCTCAGGTGCCTCAAAAATATTATGCAGCTCAATGCATACATTCCACTTCGGCACATCGCTTCCATGTCCGCAACTCTGTCGCCACATCCGATGCGCAAAATCCGTCGCAAACACTGTTGATGGAACCGCTCGAGATATCGCACATCCCGACGGTATACTGTCCACGTTTCACTGCCGTATAGAAGAACGGACAGCACCATAGATTAGTTCACCAACAGCTTCGTGCCAATGGTAAGCTGATGGTTGTTCCACACTCGGTACTCTAGTTTCCCGAACGCCGCTGCCGCCTTCGACACGCGAATACGCAACTCAGTGTGCAGCTGCTGATCAGTCGACATCACACTCCCAAGGTAGCTGAAGCGGAAGGTGGTTTCCAATACTTCCGCTCCAGTGTTGATTCGCAGCAATATTGCAGATTGCACCTCTGGTGAAGGCTGAAAGATACAGACAGTTTTGCTTGTGTTGATGGTTACCCCGAATTTCGCCGCCGTCGAAGCCAGAGCACTAGTCGTGTGCTGCAAATCATCCGCACCTAGTGCAAACAACGCACAGTCGTCAGCAAACAGTAACATACGGATAGTTGTCTCACAGACTAGGGTTCTCGCACAGAAATGACGGATGTTCGTTAAACCACCGTCAATACAGTGCTCCACACGAACACCGTAAGCACAAGCCGCATCAAAAGCACAAGACAACCTTGCATGAAGATACATATTAAACAGGGCAGGAGATAAGACACAGGCTTGCTTCACACCAGTGATCTACAAACTCACCTGAGGTCCCTCCACTCAGCTGCACCGTCGTTCGCATGCCGATGTGCAGACATTCAAATAAACTTACAAATTTACGCGAGCAACCAAACTTACCCAACACGAGCCACAATGCCTCGCGGTTCACTGTATCAAATATCTTGGTGAAATCAACAAAAAGCAAGTACAATGGCTGGTGTCGTTCTCTGCACTTCCCTTGCAACTGACGAGCCGCAAACACCATATCTATAGTGCTGCTACCAGAACGGAATCCACACAGCTCTTCCGGCACGTTCGGTTGCACAACCTGACTGAAGAGGCGGTTAAGCAGGATTGGGGCAATCACCTTGCCTACACAACTCAGTAAGTTTATGCCATGATAATTCGTGCAACAATGCTTGCTTCCTTTATCCTTGTAGAGTGGTTGCACAAGGGCATCCTTCAGCTCAGCAGGCACCTCCTCCTCAATCCTTACGCGTTGAACCAAGTGGTGCAGGGCAGTCAACATCGCGGGTCCGCCGTGTTTTAATACTGCAGGCGGGATCCCTTCGGCCCCAGCACACTTGCTGTTTCGCAGCTGAACAAGAGCTCGCTGCGTCTCATCCAGTGTCGGCGTGTCCGCCGGATTCGCCTTCACATCGTGTTGCTTCAGGCCGTTCAATGTAGGCCAGTCAATCTCTGAACGGTTGTTCAAGAGACAATCGAAGTGTTTTCGCCAGATCTGCATTATGTCTGCAGTCTGGGTGCAGGTAGCGCCTGAACTACCATCGATCAGTGTCCTCAGCGGCTCCAATCTCGGTCCATACACCGCATTCAAGGAGTCAAACAATTCCTTGTGTTGACGGCGTTCGGCGTAGCATTCCATCTGCTTCGCCTTCTCCGTCCACCATGCATTTTTAATGCGACGGAGCTCTCGGGTCAGTCGCCGTCGAAGTTTGCGAAACTGATTCATCTTCCCCAAGTCACTGGGATCTACAACATGTGCAACCAATGCTGTATTCTTCTTTGACACCAATGTGCCGATCGTCGCATTGTTCTCATCAAACCAATCAGGCGCTTACAGTTTGAGTGCCCGTGGTCTCCTCGGCAGCAGCTGTCACCTGGTCGCGAATGTGGTGCCACAGGTTGCCTACTGTGGTTATGCAGTCCACATCACGCAAGCGTGCATGACATTAGAGTTCACCTGAAGAAGGGTGTCGGACAATAATGCGCTGGTTCTACAAGGCTACAACTTTTGTAGATGGGAGTGCAGATCCCGTGCTTCCACATCCCGGGAACGTGCATCTCAATAACGCTTCGCTGAAACAGTGTGCTAAGGTTATGCTAAGCTCATGGTGGCCTGTTTCAACACATTCGGGCGAATTTCGTCCGCAAGAAGGGAAGCTGTATTCACGCAAGGACATCAGCCACTTCCGTATGCTGCGGATACTAGCCGCAGCCCGATGATACAACCGTTCACAAGTGCAGACTAAAAAAGACAGAAATACATTTTTTGATTCTGTTCGAATCGAGAGTCGTGTGTCTGCAACTAGCGTGCCGGATAAACGCACGTTTAGACTGCAAACTACTTTCCAGGAAGGGCACTGTTGAATTACAGTTTTACAACTGAATTGATCGCAAAGCCTCCTTGCATCGTCTGATCACATCGTACAAGGTGGCGCAAAGGTATGCATTTTAACAACAAACGGTAGCGACTTGAATGTGAGAACAACAGCTTGAGGATTTAGATGGTGCATCACTACACCTCAATGGACATAGATGGCATACATGGAGATACATGAAAACGTTCTGGAGCAATTTTCTTAAACATTAGTGAATGTTACAGCCTAAGCATCGCCCATGGCGACTTGTGAACCTGTGAATTAGCTTGATTGACACATGGATAATGAGTAAATTCACGGGTGCACACTCAGTGCTGTTATGGTAGTATCCATCCATCTCCTTCAAGGATGCTTGCGACCAACCTTAGTGTGTGGCCGCTGATTCCACATCCTTAACATGTCGCTATCTCAATGCGGTTGATCGACATATCTGAGTGTTGTCATGGTCTTACGCAGAAGACCACCTAAGCTCCGGCATACGTGAAAAAACTCCGCACTAAACCAAGAGGATGGCGCTTGTCTATTTAATTGAACGCAAGCACATGCATCGTTCTACTCACGTATTTTATATAAATTCGTAGCCACATGCGAACCATAGTTATGAGCAATTATGAAGCGCATTTCGATACTGTTTGTCGTTTGTATCATTCAATCAGCTTTGACAGTTCCGCAGGCAGGCGGTGAGTTATCGGTTGAATTTCTCTTTGCCTTGTCCAATGCAATCACACGGTCTGTCTATACCATCATTCTGCCTATTTGATTCCAGTATTCTCCACCATGGATGCGAAGACGCTGTCGGAGACGCCCAAAATAGAGGGATCTGAATTATGGGAGAACGTGGTAGGAAAGAGAGGTATGGTGATTGTGTGATGTGTTTATCTCTTGTTGCAGTATTCGGGACAATTGCAATCCGATAGCATGCCTTCTTTACTTCTCATTTTGTTATGTTTATCGAAGAAATGGCTATGATTCATGTGCGAACCATTTCCTTATTTCATGGCAACTGAGGAGTTACTTTGTATTATAGCCATTACTTTTATATTTCAGCTGCAGTCTTACGTAGATCTCGGCCAAAATACGGCCACTCATTCGTTGGGTGAATCGCGTGGTTTCGTCAGCCGTCAACCCACTCTGTTGCTGTCTCCTGTGTTGTGAATTCAACCGACAAATTTCTACACATTTTTGGCAAATACACTCTAAACACTACTCTGTTGTTCATTTTCACCCTGTCACATACGACCATAACGCACTTTAGTGGACGAAGTCGTTAATCCTATGTGTCGAGGACGGAGGGAATTTCGTTAGCATCGGGGGATTAGAAAGCACTGTCTTCCCTCCATAGTTCCGTATTCGCACTTGTAAATGTGATGTAGGTGACCTTCAATTGATATGGGATCGGTGTATTGCTGCTAAATTAATGGCTGCGATGCTGCGTGGGCATTATTGGGTGCTTCGTAAAGGTCTTTAAAATCGGGGACAATTTGTTCAAATGGCATTAGATCGCTCACTCCTTTATATGTGGGGAAATCCGTCTTAGAAATGAGGCTGCAAATTAAGGTAGCCGCCGTCCGTTAATGTTGTTCACCATGCCGAAACATTCCAAATGTAAGCTGTTTTTGTTTGTGGATAAGGAAGTTCAACATGTTGTATGAGACAATGAAGCATTTAGTGAATATCAGGATTACAACCACAATAGTGGACATATCCCTGCTCATACCTCAGCCAGCCAATGCAAGCTGCGCCCATACTTCGAAGAAAGGAGCCACACACGAACCAGCCGCACTGCGTTGTTTGCCTCTGCAAATTAATTGCCTCACCTCATTCGCATTGGTGGACAACAGTCGAACATGCCAACCTCCGCTTCTTTCAGCGGTGTAATCCACATTAGGCAGTGGTGATGATGGCAGCCCCGCAACGGATGCAACCCATCCTGGTGATCCATCGAGGATAGTACACATTGATTGCTGCTACGCCGAAGTCGGAGAGAACGCCAACGATTCCGATTGCCTCAGCTTCTACAGTTCACCACAGGTTAAAAGGCGGTATCAATTAATACTCCTAACTATGTATCCAAAAGAAGAAATGAGGACCATTTCATTTATTTGTGCACAAATGTCCCAGAATCGTAGTCAAGTATCATAAAGTGGAAACTGATAGGAGATCATAAAATGTGTATTTTAATTTGGGGTGCAATAAGCAAGTTGGTTGAACTTGTGATGCCGAGACGCCTCACCGAAATACACTAGGTTTTGGCAAATCTATTATATTCCGAGGTACGCCGATTTCCGCAGACGGTAAATAGGCGAAATTCCGCACTGCATATTACGGAGGTTATTAATGTGCCTCTAAAGAAACTGGCGGTTTGAACAGAATGCTATTCTTGCTGGTTTCCCAACGTATTTTAGGTAACGACTGTACGTAGTAGTTGTATTGAGTTACGTTCACTGTCCCAATGTCCGCGCTGCGAGATATATTATAAGTGCGCTGTGTCCGACCAGTTAAGGCGATTCATCTTGGAGTTTTGATCATCGAAATTACTTTAATTTGAATAGCCGATGGAAAGCTTCCGGCGCTGATGCGCTCGCGACTATTAACGTGAGGGGTTATTAGAATAGTTCCAATGCAGTCTCTGGGATGCACTCCGTCATGAATGCTTAAATGACATCTTCGACGAATGCAGACAATGTCTTGATGCGTACTGTAGTGCATTAGTTTGGGGTCCGTGTCAGGATACTCTGTTTAGTAATTACGATCTAACAATCTGGTCAGGCTATCTCTTCGACCCAGAGGACTAGACGCATGTAACCCATCATTTAATAGGTGCTTCTGTTGAGCAACGGGTCTAACGTCGACGGTTTATTCGCTGTTCTGTGCTTAGCATAATCATTGACCTGGTTGTATACGTACAGTTAGGTTACTTTGTTCGCTGCAGATTTTGAAATTTCTTGCAATAATAATATACTACTACCTTTCTGCAACGTCATAATGCGCTGAACCGATAGCAATCTGCGTTTGATTTTCTGAGTGGATCTGCGCCATCAGTAAATCACGGACACAAGACATAGGCAGCGGTGGTTACTTAACCATGCTTTGCATCAAATAAGATCAATAATATTTGCTTGAATATTAGCCATGAGTTCAAAGCAATGGTTTGTTAACAATAAAGGATTACTCACTCCTTCCGGGTAGTTCTCTCGTATCGGAGAACTGATGTACTGGGCAGAGCGGACGAAACGTTGCTAATCTCACCGTTCAGCCACCTTCCGGTGATCATTATTATATGACAATGCCCTGAACTATGACGACCAACTTACTAAAAAGGAATTATGCATTTGTGTACAAGCAGAACAGATTCTCGGTGACCGGCATTAAGTTGCGGATGTGTAATCAAGCCTGGAAACCGCATCAACCGTTGAGGAGTAGACCAGTTGCCATTGTATAAGTCATTGGTCCTTGAAGTTTGGTTGAGTGGTACAGCTTTTGATTTGCTGCACGTATGTACACGTAAATGCTGTGGTTGTCACTTAGTCACACTTTTTCTCAGTGCTGTAAAAGAGGAAGACACACTGATTTGACGTTCCGCAGTGTGAAGTTACACATTCGTGGCTGTCTGTCCGCTGCCTTTAGGTAAGTTGCTGCGATCATTCACTTACTGACTTCAGACTAGTTTTCCAAGCTGAGCAGCGCTAAGCGCAGAGTATCGCACCAAATTCATCAGCCTGGAACAGTACCCCTGTAGATATGCACAGGTAGGCGTAATTTCATATGTTAAGCAATGAAATTGTCAAGGATGGGTGTGTGGTGGACGTAACCCATTGATCGCGGTCTTGAGCCTCTTCCTCAGTGGATAAAATTTAAAGATTACGAACTCCGTTAACAATAATCGCCCGTTTTGCATCAAATTAACAATCATTCTTAAATTTGCCATTCGCTTTTGAAGGTTCTTTTTATAGTATATCCGGATTCATGTGCATCTGTAATGAGCTACGGACCCGAACGTACGACTGTAGAAATAACTGTGACATCAGCGGGACACGGTTTCATTCGACGAAGACGAGGTTCACCCTAATGATCTGAATTTGTATAAGTTATCGAATGCCAATTGCACCACAAATTCACTTCCGCTGGTGATGGTCGTCCGTCAGCTTTCCTTCATGATACTAGACTGCGATACTTAAACATTTGGGCACAGAAGGGAGAATGCGTCGTGATTGCATTTTTCGGCTACATAACAATGGATATCCCTAGTATCGTCATGGTGCGTTGTGTACTCAGGGCTATTCACTCCGGTGTTGACGTAGGGGCAAATAATGCGTTCGATACTCGGCTTTTATCTAAGGTAGCTTGGTTACGGTTCGAGGCTGCCATCACCAATGACCGAAGATGGACTGCATTACGGAAAGTAGTGTAGGCACGCACGCTCGACGGTTGTTCACATATTTGAGTGAGGAGAGCCATAGACTTTGCAGACACGCATCATTATCAACTACAACAACAACAGCAGTACGTCAGCCATGTGAACGGATACTTCGCTTCTATATAGCAATCTCGACATACGGAACAAAAGATAATATTTGAGGTCGAGCCAAACACAGTGCCAATGACTTGGAATCTGGCCTGGAAGCCGAGATGGACAGTCGGCATATTTTGGTTGTCAGTGGCTTAGTTTCTGCTGCCAAGTGAACCTTCGTCAACCTCGAGCTTCGCGCCACCGTACATCTGACAGACAAAACAAGGCCCACCTCGATAAGCGGTAATTGGGCATATGTAGTGCATGCCTAAGCCAACACATCTTACTCAGTGCTATCAGTTGTTTTAAGGAACTAGCTTTCGTATCCTTGCATGGCTCTAGCCTACGCACATCCTCGTTGCGGACACGCTGGTGCCATCCGGCACTAGCAATGCTCTGCAGGAAGCTATTAGCAAAGACTTAAATGCGCCTCAGATCTTCAGACCGAAGGAGCTTAGTCTCATTGGCATGGAGTAGGACGGACTACCCGCTGGCCTTGTAAATACGGCCATTCAAACGGAAGGAACCACCGTTCTGTCGCCAAGGATGTGGTAGATCCGAAAAGGAAGTTCTGGCTTTTGCAAGACGTGAACGGACTTTCGTTAGTCTGCGCCCATCATTGCTGATACAGCTGCCAAGTTGGGTGAACTAATGAACTTCCTCCAGTTTCTCACTATCTAGAGTCAAGTGATGATTAAGTAGCTGATTTTCCTGCAGCGACAATTTACGCATACCAAATAATGGGACTATACTACCGAGGTTATTCAGGCTTGATTACGTCGTCCGAACACTCGTAAACAGCATGACGATATCGTCAGCATTATCAAGATCAACAAAACCTTCATCGGAGAGCACTACAAAGCATGCATGGTGAGATTTCACAATGAAACACTCCTTGACGGTGCCCAGAACGAAATTGATTAAGGATTTGGAAATTGGACAACCCTGATGAACGCCACTTGTTGCGGAAAGCTACCCGGCTATTACTGTAGACCGTGATGTTCCCTGTAGTTATCGAATAAAAAGCACGTAAAATGTTCACAAGTTTCCTGGGAACGCCTTCCGTAAAGGTATCTCAAACAGAATGCCTCGATCGACTGAGAAGTATGTGCTCTTGAAATCGAGGAACACACCTATTGCCGGCCTGCGATATGCGTGGCTCCGCTTTTGCTTCTACCGCAGGCTAAGTGTATGGTCTATACAGGTCCCTCCAGGGTGGGAACACACCTGCGCTTCCCTACTCCGGGGTTCCCGTTCTGCAGTGAGGCGCAGAATAAGAATTGGGGCCAGTACGTTTGTCACAACTAATGTTAAGCAAGTACCCCTGTGATGAGCACATTTGGGACAACTGCCGTTCTCGTATACCGTCACTATAATCAACTGACTCCAGTTAGCTGGGATGATCTCTGCCTTCCAGACCTGTCCGAAATAGGAGGTCAATGTTTTGAAGAGGAAATCACTACCATACTTAAATAGTGCAGTTGTGAGCAAATCCGGGCCAGTAGACTGAACACTATTAAGGGCTGTTATCGCGTTACGGATGTCAGGGTCCAATGAAACATCTAAACTGACTGGCCTTGGCTCTATCTGCATCCGGTGGGTAAGAAGAGATCCAGAACCAAGGGACCAACTGAAGTGATTTTGAAAATGTTCCCCCCGACAAGTCATACGGCGCACCTTAATGTGAATCAGATCACACGCGTTGCCTCTGGTTGTCTCACTGACGCCTGGTTTGCTGGGGCCAGTGGTGCGGATCAGCTGGAAGATCTTGTGATAGTTTCCTACTGATCCGCTCTCCTCCATTTTCTCAGCCTGACCGGTCCACCAGGCTTAGTTGTCATAGCGCAGGCTCCGTTTTATTTTTTAGCCCCTACCATTGTGCTAATAGTCAGCTTCACCGATCTTTCGGATATCCCGTGACTAATGTCATGAAGGCTGATAAGACCAAAAGCAGATGTTCCAGTGTCATAGGTAGCGGCTGAGATGCTATTCCACTGAAGCTCAGTGGAATTAGAAAAATAAGCGGGTGCGTTGTTTCGCAGTGCATCTTGGTAGACAAGCCTGACGATAGACTGAGATAAGTTCTCCGTTAGAAATCCTGGGATACGCAAGATGCGCCTCCTAGTAAAGTTCATAGAGAAAAGACAGCAAACCAAAATATGAAGCAGGTATTCCAGTACCAGCGGCAATCCAATAATAGAACCGCTTTACCTGGAACTTATGGCAACGTGAGCTATTTAGGTCAATCGCTGGCCACTAACAGGAGGAAACCAAGTGTTATTTTTGCGCCCATTGTGTTTAAAACCGGCGCCACTAGGAAACAGCTGGTGCTCTGCACACAGTTGCAACAGACGCTCGCCGTTCTCCGTCCGGTTGGACTTAAGTCCCTATTAATTAGCTGCTCTACTGAAGAGCCCAGACGACTCACATTTGTAATCAAGCAACCTGCAAACATTACGATATCTGAACTAGAAACACTGCGACGTCGCGCGTTCAGTTCGTGTAATTCGCACAGTCCTAGACACGGATTGTATACATGCAGTAATGAATGCGCCTCCTATTTTTGCGAGATGGTTGTATGTGACATGAGGCAATTAAGTAAGCGAAATTGTGTTCAAAATTGTATTCGTTACAATATTGTCAAGAGTAATTAATTGAATGCACACTAAGAGGAAAACGAACATAATTCATTGATGACTGACGAAACCCCGCAATTCACGCAACGAATTTCTAAGCACGTCTTGGCGGATCCGGATTTACAGCCATAATTAAATTACAAAATGGTGATCATAACACACAACAGTATTGACAATGCTTATAAGTAAGGGGCGAGTTTGTAATAGGTCATAATTAGTCTATTTTCAACCACAATGTGACGCCAAGTAGAAGGAGGGTGTCATGGGATTGATCTTGTTCACTCGTACGACTGCGCTCTCACTAATTCCGTAGCCGTTAGTTCAATTCTCGTCACACTTTCTAGTGTATATGCTCATTCGAGCAAGTTAGACGAGCGCAACTCAGTGCATATCATCCGTTAGAGCATTTTTAATGGATTTATTTTTACTGTATTTCTCATTATTCCCACATTCCTAGGAAGATCAGCACACAAAAGCGCCTAAGTTTCCGGGCTTTCACCTAAACGTTTACACTAATCGAAACGATAATTTCAGGGCTGTTATCAAGCTCATTAGCACACCTATATGTATCGCAGTTACAGTCAGTTTTGCAATGGATAGCGATACGTCTGTTTCCTCGTTAATTCCCACCAGAAAACCCAACATGAAAATCGCGTCCTCGATATGCCGTTGACCGGTATTGACGAAGATGTAACGATCGATAGACTTTGTGGTATCACGACATGATCTGCCGCATTCCATCCGCCAGCCGACAGTCATTTCACGTCGTATGAGTGTTGGACGTGTTTCTATACCACATGCACGTAAATCCACGGAGAATTCATTAAATGATTTGATGGTCATTAACACAGTGACTACTCAGATTTACCTGGCGTTAAATCCCTTCAGTGAGGTGCCTGAATTGGCGATTGCCGTGGCAGGCAAGTCCTGCTCACCAAGAGTTATACCTATAGCTTTGCAATTAAACGTTCATTATGAAGGCTGTTTTAAGCATGTGCGTAGTGAAACCGGATACTGTAACTGTCGTACGAAACTACATCTTACATTCCGTCCCATTAGTATAAGCGACGTAAAATAATGAAATGCCACGACCGATTTCTCTTGGTTAGGCACGATGTTCCTGGCTATTCCAAATCGTCAGCTACATAGTTATGTTGTTGCAGATGTGCGGTAGACTGGCAGAGATTGGACAGCCAGCAATTGTTGTCCTATTTAGTTACCCCAACTACGCTGATTTCTGCCATGATACGGCAGCCGCTTCGTCCATCTGCTCAGACAATATACTTCATCAAATCCTCGTGGTACATTCAACACTGCTGAGAGAGCAACAATGTACTCGTCCGTTGATGCCAACCGCACGACAGTGGCACAATCCACCATTGCTTCGATCGTTGCCAAACTACGAGCAGGTAGGGCCAGCAAGATAACGAAATATGATCAGTAAATCACCTGTTGTCAGAACAAAACAAGCACCCACACACTCCTACAAGATGTGCTCTCGGCAGTATCGTGGTTCGCTTGCTACTATATCCTCCAGTGATCCTGAATCTAAGGCAAGCTCCATCAAATGCAAGTTGCTATATGGCCATGAACTTCATGACGCCATGTGGCAAGTACTTGGGGTCCACGGTAAAGCTTGCAGTACCATGCACCTCATCCGTTATCCAAGCTCGACATACTACGGTGAACCATGTTTATTCTATGTATCCATTCAGCTAAGGGTTTCTGGGGAGTTCATTGGTTCCTCAGGAACTCGTCACCGAACAAATGCATGCACCGTAGACATTTTTTCTGCGGCTACATGGAGCGAACGCCAGAAACACAAACCAAACCCCAAAAATGTAAAAGCACTTATTGTCCACGGTTTGCCAAACTTCGGAATCCAAGTGAGGCAGTTGCGCAAGCACATAAACAGGGCATGGTGTTTCTTCCGTGAACTCTGTGCACTACAAGATGAGATAGCCAATTCAATCGGAAAGTCACTATTACCGCCCAAATATTAAGTGAGCGGTCCATGAGGCAAAAAATAAACTCCAAACAAAAACTTTGGCGGAAAGGGCGGTGGAGACATGGCTCAAAAATGCGCCAGAATCAGTTATTCAAAATATGTATAACGTCGAGGACCTAACTACAATGTGACAGATAATGCTGAAGTTGTAGTTATTGTATGCGTCAACATGACCCTCAGTATCGAGATGCAGACAAAACATCCTGTCGTTTGAAAGATGCCTGAGTTTCTAGCTGAGAACTCTACATCCCAATTTGAGTTTGCCGAGGTGTGTGCGCGTACGGTTCAACAAACATGACGAATAGCTGACCCCACTAGTGCCGACATAAACCCACACCAAGAAAGCGCGCCTGAAGATAAACTGCTAACATCTGAGGTCCTCACCTGATTGTATACGAAACGCACAGTGCCTTTCCAGTCAGTTAACCCAGATTTGTGCACGTTAGGCTTTTAACTATTTGGACCTATTCATGATAATCGAAAGATGACTGAACACCAAGCTCACTAATGCTGAGATAGCCTTGCTGGCAATCTTTAACTCAGAAACAACCGAGCCAGTAGGGGAGGAGGAGTGTCTGTGTATTAACGATCTTACCTGCACATTTATATCATCAAGGAAGTCTGTTCCACTAATATGTCTATATATATATATATATATATATATATATATATATATATATATGGTTGGCGGCATCCGGTTTCGGATTTGCCTTTCACTGTGGCAAGCCACAGGACGCCTGCGCCTACAGAGGGACCATGGATGGCTTGCGCTGCACCACCCACAGCTCCAACCACATACTCCATATCCAGTGTAAACCCGAAGGAATAAGACCGGGAGGCATGCGGATGGGAAACACGTTTCATCAACGGAGCCGGCCCACACTCCTTCACAGGCAAACACAAGCACGCTGTATTTGGAAAAGCAAGCGCACACAAGGCGGTGGCTGGACCGTAGTCCGCTCCACACTGAGTGCATGGAACCACTCTTCGAGCCTAACACGGCCACAAGGACCGTGCACCCCGTCCCCTCCAGCAACGACCAACTGTCTCCTGGAGCCAGTATGGACGAGGTAGTGGGTAATAGACAGGTAGGCACCTTGTCAACATGCACATCAAGCGCAGCCACACCGCGGATATCAAACAACAGCCAATCACTTGAGAGAGAGAAAGAAAAAGAGAAAAACTCGATTAATGCATAAGGAAACGGTGACATAAACCTTAATTAAATAGCATACGTAATAAGTTGTTTACAAACAAATCCTAGCTAAGGGCACGAGGTCAGAAAGTAGAGTTCACGGTATGCCACGAACACAAAAATGTTATGGAAATCGAATACAATTGGCTGAAGCGATGTGTGCAAGTTAATGGAATAGAGTACAGGGAGATATTTATATGAGAAAGAAAAGCATTAAGGTAAAAACTGTAAACCCACCACCTGAAATAAAGAGACTTAGCATGCAAGCACGCGGTTAGTAAATCGAATTCAGCGCGCCTACAAACGCCGCGCCGGCTCGTCGTAATTCTCTGCAGGACCCTTCGTCGCTTCTGTAGTGGCCCCAAATGACACAGCGCATGGCATGGCCCATTAGATATTTATATGAGAAAGAAAGGAATTCAGAGAGAACCGAAAACCCACCACCTGAAATAAAGAGACTTGGCATGCAAACATGCGGTTAGTAAATCGAATTCAGCGTGCCTACAAACGCTGCGCCGGTGCTGCCTACGTTCAATGCGGGACCTGTCGTCGCTTCTGTAGTGGCCCCAAAGGACCTAGCTCATGGCCCACTAGACATTTATATGAGAAAGAAAGGAAGTAAGAGAGAACCGAAAACCCACCACCTGAAATAAATAGACTTGGCATGCAAGCATGCGGTTAGTAAATCGAATTCAGCGTGCCTACAAACGCTGCGCCGGTGCTGCCTACGTTCACTGCGGGACCTGTCGTCGCTTCGGCAGTGGTCCCGAGTGACGTCTCTCATGGCTCACTAGGCCTGCCTGACTAAGGCACTCGCGACCGCATGTTCTACAGCACAATGCGCTCGATGTCGATGGAGTACAATTCATCGGTGCTTGCCGCTTCCGCAACTGCCGCTTCTTCTCTGCATGCATGAGGGATTTCTCCCGCACCTCAGCAACTGCCTTCGTGATTAGATCGCGCCACGCACGCCGATCAACCGCCTTCGATTCCCATGATCTGCAATCAAGATTAGAACGTGTGAGGCTCACTTTAATCATGTCCTGGTAACGTAACTTTGGTTTCCCCACGTGCCGATTCCCAATACTCAGCTGACCGTATAAGAGTTGTTTCGGTATCCGCGTCGAATCCATACGGCTCACATGACCGGGCCATCTCAGGTGTCTCAATAAAAGTATGCAGTCCACTGCATACATCCCACTTCGGCGCAACACTTCCGTGTCTGCAACTCTGGCGCCCCAGCCGATCCGCAGAATTCGTCGCACTGCTGATGGAACCGCTCGAGATATCGCACATCCCGCCGGTACATCGTCCACGTTTCACTGCCGTATAGAAGAACGGACAGCACCATTGATTTGTACACCATCAGCTTCGTGCCAATGCTAAGCTGATGGTTGTTCCACACTCGGTACTCAAGCTTCCCGAATGCCGCTGCCGCCTTCGACACGCGATTACGCAACTCAACGTGTAGCTGCTGATCAGTTGACATCACACTCCCAAGGTAGCAGAAGCGGGAGTTGGTTCCCAATACTTCAGCACCAATGCTGATTTGCGGCAATATTGAAGATTGCATCTCCGGTGAAGGCTGAACGATACAGACAGTTTTGCTTGTGTTGATGGTGAGTCCGAATTTGGCCGCTGTCGAAGCCAGAGCACTAGTCATGTGCTGCAACTCATCCGCGCTGTGTGAAAACAACGCACAGTCGTCAGCAAACAGCAACATACTGATAGCTGTCTCACAGAGTAGAGTTCTCGCACCGAAACGACGGATGTTCAGCAACCCACCATCAATACGGTGCTCCACACGAACAACGTAAGCACAAGCCGCATCAAAAGCACAAGACAACATTGCATGAAGATAGATATTAAACAGGGCAGGAGCTAACACACAGCCTTGCTTCACACCAGAGACAACTGTAAAGTCATCAGAGGTCTCTCCACTCAGCTGCACCCTCGCTCGCATACCACTGTGCAGACATTCAATTAAACTTACAAAATTACGCGGGCAACCAAACTTACCGAAAACCAGCCACAGTGCCTCGCGGTTCACCGTATCAAATGCCTTGGTGAAATCAACAAAAAGCGAGTACAGAGGCTGGTGTCGTTCTCTGCACTTCTCTTGCAACTGACGAGCCGCAAACACCATATCTATAGTGCTGCGACCCGAACGGAATCCACATTGCTCTTCCGCCACGTTTGGTTCCACAATCTGACTCACGAGGCGATTGAACAGGATTCGAACAATCACCTTGCCCACACAACTCAGCAAGTTGATGCCACGATAATTCGTGCAACATTGCTTGCTACCTTTTCCCTTGTAGAGTGGTAGCACAAGGGCATCCTTCAGCTCAGCAGGCACCTGCTCCTCAATCCACACGCGTTGCACCAAGTGGTGCAGCGCAGTCAACAACGCAGGTCCACCGTGTTTCAATACTTCAGGTGGGATCCCGTCACCTCCGGCACATTTGCCGTTTCGCAGCTGAGCAAGTGCTCTCTGTGTCTCATCCAGTGTCGGCGTATCCGCCAGATTCGCCTTCACATCGTGCTGCTTCAGGCCATTCAATGTAGGCCAGTC
This sequence comes from Dicrocoelium dendriticum, assembly GCA_944474145.2. NCBI lineage: Eukaryota > Metazoa > Platyhelminthes > Trematoda > Plagiorchiida > Dicrocoeliidae > Dicrocoelium > Dicrocoelium dendriticum. The sequence goes on along the minus strand of CALYDF020002270.1, from coordinate 6,822 downwards.
GATCTCTGAACGGTTGTTCAAGAGACATTCAAAGTGTTTCCGCCAGACCTGCATTATGTCTGCAGTCTGGGTGCAGGTAGCGCCTGAACTACCATCGATCAGTGTCCTCAGCGGCTCCAATCTCGGTCCATACACCGCATTCAAGGAGTCAAACAATTCCTTGTGTTGACGGCGTTCGGCGTAGCATTCCATCTGCTTCGCCTTCTCCGTCCACCATGCATTTTTTATGCGACGGAGCTCTCGGGTCAGTCGCCGTCGAAGTTTGCGAAACTGACTACTCTTCCCCAAGTCACTGGGGTCTGCAACATGTGCAGCAAATGCTGCATTCTTCTCTGACACCAATGCGTCAATCGTCACATTGTTGTCATCAAACCAATCAGGCCGCTTACAGTTTGCGCGCCCGATGGTCTCCTCCGCAGCAGCTGTCACCTGGTCGCGAATGTGGTGCCACAGGTCGCCTACTGTGGCTATACAGTCCACAGCACCACACAGGCGTGCAGCCTCCGCCTTCTCCAGCTCAGTACGTTTCGCCACAGTACCGATGGAGAGAATGTTAAATTTACGCCGATTCACGGCGGGAGTGCAATACATAGATTTACGAAAATATATATACAGTTTGGTCCGAACCAACCTGTGATCAGTGCCACACTCAGCTCCACGCAGTACACGTGTCATGCGCACTTCACGCATATCACGCTGACGTACGATGACATAGTCGAGCAGGTGAGCGTGACCACTCCGTGGGTGCGTCCAAGTTGCTATATCACTCGCACTCAGTGCAAACCGAGTGTTCGTGATCGTCAGGCCGTGAGTGGCACACAGTGAGAGCAGCCTGTCACCGTTCGCATTCGCTGAACCAATGCCATGCGCACCGATAACATCTGTCCACGCTGATGCATCACGCCCAACGCGCGCGTTGAAATCACCCAGCAGAAATAGTCGGTCGCTCTTCGGCACAGACCGTATCACGGAGGATAGCTCAGTGTAGAACTGATCACGCGTGTCATCAGGATAACACATGGTCGGACCGTACGTTCTTATGAAAGTAGCAAACTTACCTCTTCCGAGTCGCAGGCGAACAGTCATCAGTCGCGCGCTGATGCCCGTTGGTTCACCCACCAGCTGGCCATTCAGGCGATCGGATATTGCAAATCCGACCCCATGTTCACGTGGTGCTGTGGCGGCGTTCCCCACCCAGTAGAATGTGTAGCCAGCACCTGCTTCATGTAACTTACCTTGCTCAGCGAGCCGAGTTTCACTGAGCGCCGCAATATCGATGTGGTAGCGCGCCAGCTCCATTGCGACCAGTGCAGTGCGTCGCTCCGGGCGCTCGCTGGAGTTCCGGTCCAGTAGTGTGCGCACGTTCCAGCACCCGATGCTGAGTGCTTTGCGCGCAGGCATACGATTGCATTGGTGGGCAATCGCACGCGAGATGGTCGTTGTCCTTCGGAGGTTTGCTTGAGGGACTCCATCCGGAGCCTTTGGCTCAATAGCCTGACCAACAAGGCAGTGGGTGGTTTGGAGGTTTGCTTGGGGGATTCCACCCGGAGCCTTTGGCTCAATAGCCTGACCCACAAGGCAGTGGAGAGCAGATCCAGCTCGGGAATGTGATTGCAGAGACAGATTGGGATCTGCTTGACGGCCGTCACACGCAGCCTTTGAGGTTCTGGAACAGTTATCATATGTTTTGCGACCGTAATTGGATACGCCCACGGATACGCCCACGGATACGACCACGGCCAGACGCAGATGGGTTTTTGGCGGGTTTGCACCAATTTGACCAGGGGCTGCCTGGCTTGAGGCGGGCAGTAGCAAACCATTGAACACCCGGAGGTGTCCTCCCACCGTCAGGGACAATGCGTGGCACTCGTGCTCTACGCCAATCGAGCATTAAGAATATCACCCGTAACCTGTTGTCTCCCATGGCTAGGTTTTACGGGAAGTGGGCCATCGACCACTTCCTAACCTCCGGAGAGGATGGACTAGGATACTGCCAGGGCGCCCACACCTGACAGGAGAACGACTCGGGTCCTCAGCTAAAGCCTTCGATTAAATGAACACCCGAAAGGCAGCGGGTCTAGCACATGGTCAGTTAGCTGACTCATGATATAGATATACATATATATATATATATATTACAATGTAGCCTAAACGGCTACATATATATATATACATATGTATATATACATATATACATATATATATGTAGCCGTTTAGGCTACATTGTAATATAATTTGGATCTGTCTGGTGGATCCAAACATATTCTGAAGGTATAGAAGCAAGCAGCGTCTGCCATCGTGCAAAATTAGAAAGCGTTAGGATGCATGAGGAATTAATCCAACCTCCAGTTTCACTAAACACTTGGTTAGTCAGGGCCAAGAAAGCACGGCAGTTTGCGCAATGGAAGTCTGCTCTGCTCAGCTGGCTCCAGTCCACGTTATTTAGTGAGAAACGGAAACTGAGTCGGCGCGCTACTTGACTTTGTACTGATGCTTACACTGCGCTCTCATTTGCTTTGTAGAAACTCGATATTGCGCTTTCACGGAGGATGAAGTGCAAGCAAAAGAATAATATTGACTGGAGAGTTTATGTTCCTTTTATAACGGTATACCACGTATTGTACTTGCTAAGTGTTGCAAAATACACCTTCCGTTTCAGTCTTTGGAGTTTGCCCGAGCTTCGGTGCTAAAATCTGGCGAACCTGGCTGGATGTCGAAAGTGACAAACTTTACAAACGGACCGGAAGATAAATGCACGCGAACACTGAAGGCAAACCTTCGAATATCGTTGCGGTTTTGGTGTCTTTGACTGGCGCTCTAGATAGTTTGGCTAATTCATCATCTACCCTACTTATGACGCCCGTGATTCCGCCACCCGAGAAGCTCTCGTTTGGCAGGTCCTACACAAGTTAAGGAAAATAAGTTATATTGTATACACAATTATTTCCCGCCTCCCAACAGGGATTTGGTATCTTGAGCTCGTTATCAGGTGAAGCATTTGATACGGTGGCTGACAACGACATCCGTGATCAGGAAGTGATTGCCGAAACTTTTAAGATTCTTAAACGCCTATGTGATTGTCTTTATCTTTTAAAGCAGCTCCGTCAGCAGTTTCTTGCGCGATACCAACACCAAGTCGAAATTGTTGGTACTTCAGTACGTGCCTTGGGACGATTAGCGGAGTGTGCACACGATGACGGGGCCACAATAACAGCGTGCGAGAGGTTTGCTTGAACAGCTCCTTGAGAGCGTGCAAGCGCCTTCAGTCAAGAGAATATTTCTATCGCATCTGCCGGAGAAGTTGACAGTGCAGAAGAAGGCGACAATGCAGATGGGTGCAAAACGGGAACGAACCGATACTGCGATGGGCGTTGCATCAGGATGCCTCACGTTGAACCATCCCATTCACGCGAATCTGCTCCGGACGGAACGTGACCCGGCACCGCCGCCCTCCATTCCTCGAAGGGATGCGTGGCCAACCGTTATTCCAACGACCTTCCCTGCGAAACGTTCATCCATTTCGACGGAACGGGAACATGCCAGGTGAGTATGATGTAACATCAAAAGTGATACCATCTCTCACCGGCAACTCGACATTACTGTCGCTAACCCAGTGAAAGCTTATCAAACGGGGTTGGAAATCTTTGTCATACTCGCCTTACTGCCGCTAACGGGTTACCAGTTGTGGTTCAGAATTCCATCGTCGCACTGGTAAATTTTGCCCGCACAACGTTTAGGCATGAATTTACCTTTGCTGTTTGGATACCGTTTGACTTCATTATCGGAATAGATTGGTTGAGGCGGTTAAAATATCGACTTGAACAGGAGAACGCCCAGCTGATCAGCGATTGGTGCGCCATTCTACTGAGACCATGTAGCAGCAGCTGTTTCGAGGGTTTTACGTTAAATGAGTGCGGCATCGAGGAACAACCTGTAGGCGGCTTGGTTTGCTTGTTTGGAATTTCAGCTGACGTATCTACACTGAAACGATTAGCAAAAGCTCTGAGAAATTAGCCCGATGCCTTCGTATGGGGAGTCGGCGATTTGAAGCGGAGCAGACTGGTGCAGCATAAGATTGTCACCACTGCGCCTAATCTGATCAAGACGCCCCGGAGATGCATTCCAATTCAATGGCAGGGTGAGGTACAGAAGCTTATAGATGAGAGGTCAGAGAGGAATGATCTTCAGCCTTCCAATTTCCCTTGGGCACCTATTGTTGTCCTGGTGAATATAAGAGACGGTGGCTTCCGATTGTGTGTCGATTTCTGAAGACTGAACGAGGTTACTCAAAACTACGTATATCCATTTCCAAGACTTGACGATTTGTTCAATGCACTGGGTGGAGCTGCATGTTTCAGCAAACTTGATCTGGATTCTGGCTAGTGGCAGGTTGAAGTGGAAGAGAGTGACCGAGCGAAAACTGTTTTTTTCGTGCCCTCCGATTTGTACGAATTTCAAATCTTGCAATTTGGTCTGTCTAATGCGGCAGCTAATTTCCAGCGGCTCATGTAAGATGCATTATCAGATCTTATCTCGCTTCAGTGTCTTGTCTATCTGGTAATGTTATGATACATGGAAAGACATTATGTGGGTATTTTGAAAATTTGACGAGCGTTTTGGTGAGAGTGGGACTAAAAGTTAAGCCATCAAAGTGTCATCTTTTATAAATGGAACTGGTGTATTTAGGGCACATAATCTCTGGAGCTGAGTTTCGAACGGACTGCGAAAACGCTGAACAGGTCAAATGGCGGCCAACGCCAACAATTACGGATCAGTTACAGTTTTCGCGGGTTAACCTTATAATATTTACGATTTATTGGGATTTTCTCAAGTATACCGGGTTTGTGTGGAGAGATACGAGTACGAAGGATTTGACGCTCTGGCGAAGCTGCGTATGTATAAGATGTTTGACGAATAAAAATGTATTTTCTAGTCTTGGCTTAGTATGGCAGAAGTAATATAGAGTAGAAATGGCTTATACATAGCGATGAAACGCGGTTAAGTGACATCTTGTATCAGCCAGAATCATATGCGATAGAGGAGATTATAAGAACCACTGCGGACCTGATTTCGATGCAAGTCCAAGTAATGGTCTAAGTGACTGGTGATCTCAAAGCCGTTGCTAGTACCTTGTACAGCATTGTAGATGAACAGCGTATCTCAAAAGAGAAAGCAATCAAAACATGCAGAGAGTTCTCTGTGGTCGTTCTTACTTGCAGTGTGAACAATAATGCTGGTCCTCGGACAACTAGTTACGACACCGTTAGGGAAGAGATTAAGTGAGTGAAACTGTAGCTAGGACGATTGCATCACTAAAGGAGTCGACCGAACTGCCGGTACACACAGGAAATACACTGAACTAAAGCCTGCCGTTAAATAACACTGCAAACGTAGTCTCAATTACGGGCGGAAATTGTGACCTTAATTATAAGGAGCGGGTAGTCACCAATGAATATGGAGAATAACCATCGACAAAGTTACTTGTCGTCGTTCAGTGCAGTTCAACTTTAATGTAGGTAGAGGTTCACCTAATCTATCGAACAAAGTCGAAAGAAGAGCACAATCTAGGTTGAAAACTGCTTGTTAGTCAGTGTACCGCAAACGCCTTCGTACAGAGTGCGATCACTTACCGGTTTACAATGAGCCTGATCTCAAGGTAAGTTCCGGAAAGCCGGTGAAATGTGGCAAATCACACCGACTGATATCAATCAATGAGACATCGGTCGCTGGTACATAACTGGTGAAGTGAACAGTTCAGTTCTGGTTGTCACGCACCCGTGTGTAGCAGATCCAGTAGCCTTCAAATGCGTCACCACCAAAACATCAACAATTGTAATTCAATAAAACTAGGCAATAACTACAATTGCCCAAAGCAACATTTGTGGGTTAGATATCAAGAAACAAATTCTAGTATGCTACTGACTTCGTGAATGCCTCCTAGTTAATAAAGTATTCCACCACAGATGTGGCCACCCTCGGGAACCCGTTTGAGTGAACCACAACAGCAGAACGCTCAGTTGCTAAGCACCTATCAAAATCCTCTACGCTTAGCTACCGTGGTAAATCTGAATATCTCCAACTAGATCCCTTGTGGCTATGCAGGGTCAGTGTTAACCTAGTAGTTGTTCCGTTCCAAATACTGAACAACTTAAATGTGAATACCACGATTTTTGTTCTGCAGAATGAGAATGACCATTACCTATTACGAACTAGACGGTATCCGATTCTCATACCGAAAGCTCCTACGAAAATAAGCTATAGTTTCTTCCTTTATAGATATGTTTTCATATGGAAATACTCACCAATGAATATCTGACGGATATCAACGACTGCAACTTTCCGCATCACTGCGCATAAGTCTCAAAACAATCTATTAGGTTGGTAATAACGTTATTGCGTATTTTATTATCGTTGTTATAATAGCTGTTTTAAATACATTTTATTAAATAGCATTGATATTGTATATTATGTACAAGCTTGTTTTGTGCTCTAACTAACCATGGTGAAAATTTAGCCCGGAAACATATTTACATGCATGTAATGCAACATGGACGGAAGAGAAATTCGCACAATGTTTCTGTACCAATTTAAACTCCTTCGAAATGCAGCGGAAAAATCCCATGGTATCGCTGGTGATGGTCGTCCATCAGCTTTTCTTCATGATACTAGACTGCAATACTTGAACATTTGGGCACACAAAGGAGAAAGCGTCGTGATGGCTTTCTTCGGCTACATATTCGCCACTACTTATCGATACCACTAGTATCGTCATGGTGCGTTGTGTGATCAGAGCTATTCACTCCGGTGTTGACGTAGGGGCAA
>CALYDF020002269.1:0-17843 GCA_944474145.2 Dicrocoelium dendriticum | reverse complement strand
ACTAGGTACCGAAGTGATCACCGCGTTAAAGTTGTGCAGCGTTTTTCTTTAACCTATGTGCGATCCAAGCAAGATCAGTCTATCAGGTACGGACACCTCATCGAAATGCCACACAGCGCTTACTTCTACTGTCGCCGACGATATGCAGAAGCAGTTCCTAGAAGTGTTCAACATCACACTTGACTGCTACACTAAATTCACGGCACCTCTTCATTTGGAAGATGGCGCAAAGCCAAAAGACCGATGCCATATGCTTCACTTAAGTTAACTGACAACAATTGGATCGTTTGGAGCAATCAGAAGTGATATCCAAAATGGAATACTCAGACTGAGCATCACGTATAGCGAACGAAAACCATTCGATTATGTGAAGATTTCTCAGTCGTCCTGAATGCAGCACTGAATCTCTATCAATACTCGCTGCCACTACCGAAGGATCTTTTCGCCAGACTCAGTGTCAGACGAATTTTTTTCAGGCATCGATCTCTCGGATGCCTATCTTTAAGTGACAGTCGATGATGGCGCACGGCGCCTTCTTACAATTAACACTCACCATGTCCTGTATCATTACAATCGTCTACCGTTCAGAGTGAACGCTGCTCCCGCACCCTTCCAACAACTAATAGATATTATTCTGGCGAACATACCATTGTTTTGTGCATATCTGGATATTATCGTCGCTTTAACAGACAGTACCTAGCATAGCTGCCACCTCTCGCAGGTATTCGAGCGTCTATAGGAATATGGTTTGGCTCTGAGGGCTGGTAAATGTTGTTTGTTTATGCCTCAACTGAAGTACCTTGGTTTTATTGTCGATCGTGACGAGCAAAAGCTTGATGTTGAAAAAATACGCATCGTAGAGGAATTACCTGCACCACACGATATACCTACTCTGCAATCGTTCCTTGACATGGTGAATTATTATAGTACATTTATTCCTGATATGCATTCACTTCGCGGGCCAATGTGTGGGTTGCAGGGTAAACATCGTCCCTGCATTTGGTCATCCCAATGTGAGGAAGCGGTTAGGCACATTAAGAATGCTATTATATTTGAACTTAATGCTGGCACATTCTGACTCAAAGCAGATATCATTGTCTCCGAAGATGCCTCTAGTTATGGTGTTGGAGCAGTTCTTCATCAACGGTTCGACTCTAGCATCATGAGATTCTTTGCCCACGCATCACGTGGCTTAACGAGGTCTGAAACTACTCACAGGTAGAGAAAAAGGCACTAGCTTTAACTTTTGCTGTCAGAATGTTTCATCTGATGTTGCAGGGTAGCAAATTCGTATTGAAGACTGATCATAAACCATTCTTTGCCACTTACAGTACAAGGAAGGGGATACCTGTGTATACGGTGAATCGCCTCCAACGCTGAGCGACACTGTTGTTGGGATATACTTCTACAATAGCTCATATGCCTACGGCAGATTTCAGCTACGCCGATGTACTCTCTCGACTTTTCGCAAAACAACCGAGCATAGAAGTGAACCACGTGATCGCATCATTTGCACTTGAATCGGTCGTGAAACAGCTTCTGTGTAATTCACTCAGAGCCCTTTCAATAACTTCTGTGGACATTCAGGAGCACGTCAAACTCGACTCACTTTTGCGAAACGTTCTTTGTATTTTAATCACAAAGCGGTAAAACCGACTTACTGACATACCTTCGTCAATTTTATTGTCGACGTGACCCGTTGACAATAGTTAATGATTGTGTTATGTTCGGTGAACGTGTGGTTATTCTGAAGTCCCTGCAGACAAGGGTATTAAGATAGTTGCACATACATCAGCCCGGAATATCACGGATGAAAGCTGTGGCCAGAAGTTATGTATATTGGTCTTTTATTGACAACGCTATCCATGACTGTGTCGCCGCATGGGGCAACTGTGCCTCAGCAATGAAGCTTCCAAGCAAAATCATCCTACCCTGGATGATAGCCTCCAAGTCTTAAGAGGTAATTCGCGTTGATTTCGCTGGTCCAATGCAACACCAATGTTTTTTATTCTGGTTGTTGCGTATACCAAGTGGCCGGACATATACCTGATGAATACACTCACGACAGCGGCCACAGAACGAAAGCCACAGTAGTTATTTTCACAGTTCGGTTCATTAAACACCTTGATTTCGGATAATGGTTCAGTCTATCACCAACGAATTTGGTTTTTTCTGTCAGCGTAATGACATCAAGCACTGCCAGACGTCTCCGGGGCATCCCAGACCAACGGGCAAACAGGAAGATTAGTGGATACCTTTCACTTTTAAAACTTCATTTTCACTTTTAAAACTGTGGGGTGAAAGACCGACAGAAGAGATCATACAGCTATTCCTGTTAAGTTATCGAGCTACGTCTAAACCCGCTGCACCGGGTGGCAAATGCCCAACGGAAGCCACGTTCGGACGTGAAATACGCCTTCCAATTGATGTAATACGCCCTCAGGTTGCGGAATGGCCACTTACATCAGTGGGTGCGAAACTTTTCTACCAAAGGAGCCAGTGTACGCATTGGATACAAGGCCGAACTACGAAATCTGCATTGATGCAAATAAGAAAAAGCATTATGCTGTACGAGATGTTTATCGGATCATTATCTGTCGTTTGGCACGTTAACCAGTTCGCAAACTATGGATCGAACACACAATTCTAATTTTGTGTTGCCGTTCGATGTAATGCTGGACACATACGAACTAGCAAAAACTGGAGCTCAAGGAGCCGACGGAAGCGTGCACAGAGCCCTGCCACGGAGTCCCTCGAGTCCCTCGATCCGACGTTTACAGGTGAACCCAGCACTTCATTCGTTCGAGTGTGGAGAACGTGTTTTAAAAGAGGGAGATGTTACGCCTTGAGATCCTTTGCCGTAAAAGTACGATGGCGTCTCACACGTCTGACCGTGAACTTCATTCTCACCCACTGCTCCACTGTGGTTCATGTGTTTGAGGTCACCGACCACGCGAGCCGGACTGTCTGATACATCCTCTCATCCTATATTGTCGGTTGTCTTGTCTGTTTCACGTGCCTTGACGTTTGGTCAATACATTGTCCGGTGCGGTGAGACCTTTGTTCTGTCGACTCCACGCCCTATCAACCGAAGTTATAACAAAAAGCTTCCCTCGGCTGTTCATCCGTGTCATTCAGCTGCGAGCGCGTATCCTCCCAACGAAGATACGCCGACCTACAGGCAGACCACCTCCACTAACATCCCTTCTCCACACCCGTGAAGCTTGTGGTCAAAATACGTCCTTCAGACATGTGCAGTCACACACGCTGCTAACCGTAAAATGCATGGCGACATCGCGAAACAGTTGATGATTGCAATCCGCCATCCCGGTATTCAAATTGTACCAGAATTCAGAATACCCCATTTGACCTTTATCAAGTCCGACTTGTGTTTACTGTCAAGGAGACTACCACATACGTTATAGATGTTGCTATCCGTGACACAGACTGTATAGAACGTATCAAAAAATTGAGATTTGACCAATTTAGTATCGGACCTCATGCAGATGCGATTTCCAAATATGTGCACTGACACTTTTCGTGTCGAATATTATCCATTATCTTTTGATTTTGTTCAACCGCGGATTTATGTCTCGCTACAGCAAGACATTTCAAGCCCATGGGTCTTTTATGGTTCGAAATTTCGGATATCGCTATCTCCACCATTCATGGGACACAGCGGGTGTGAGACGTATATTCGTGGATCCTCCTCCTTTCAGTTTACACACAAACACACTGACCGACTTGATATACGGTTCCGCCCGGTTTATATAATTCTTTGTTTCAAACTGGTTTCCATATTCTACCAAAACATTGTCCTGTCTCAACAATTTGCTGTAAGCATAGATTGTCAAAATGGATGTTATTAATTCCTATATTCTGAAAGCGGGGACCGCCTCTAATCTGCGATAACTAATCTGTCAGAGTGTTTCCCTGGGTCTGATAGACCGTTTCCCAGTACACAGTGAGGGCCGTCCTACTCTGCTAGTGATACTTGACTCATTCAGTCGGAAGATTTGAACCACCTCCTATTCTTTGATCAATGTTGTCTATAAAGCATTGCTAATGTCAGATGACGCCAGCGTGTCCGCAGTGATGATGTGCACAGGCGAGTACTAAGCGGTTGGCGAAGTTACTCCTTCCGAACAATGTTGCACAAGTTGCGTTGGCTTAGACACGAGCTACATATGCCTGGTCACCACTTTCCAATGAGAGCCTTGTTTTGTTTGCCAAATGTATGACTTCGAAAGGTTCAAGGTGTGCAAAGATTAACTCGACAGCGGAAATAAAGTCACCGGTTATCAAACTTAATGCTGTTTGTCCGTCTCGCTTTCCAAACCAGAGGTCCATTTGACCCACATTGTTTTTGACTCCAGATGTTGCAGGGCAGAGTTTGTAGTGTGCGCCAGTGGCGCGTATGCTGTCTTATCCTAGTCGCATTGACTTTGAAATATGCCTGGCGCCTAGTTATCTGCTGATAATGACGTTGTGTATTGAAAACTGCAAGCAAACTGTCTCGCTATTGCCGGTAAATTTTTGGGCGATAGTCACTTGTTTGTGACTATATCTTTTTGCCAACACGTAGGCACCTTGACCCTGAATGTTTGCTTAAAACACTTATGTTCTTGGTTCCCATTTGTCCCCTCCTATTCTTCTTCCATTGTTGCTACTGCTGTTGTTCTCACAGCAAACGAATACTGATAACACTGCGGAAAATTGTCCTAACCACGTGTCATAGATCAGGTTACCCTGATGTTCGGTGATCGTCATCATCAATCTACCTTTTGTTGCCCGAGGTTAGAAACACCCAAGCCATTGTCACACAATACAAGATAGTCAGATAAGTGTAAAAAAGGGTAATATTAAATTTAATGCTATTAGCCTTCGTTTTTACTGTACATCGGCAAACAGGTCGCGGCTGAAGTGGAGGCTAATGGCGAGTGACAACGAAACTCAAAGCATAAGCACCACAGTGGTCAACTCTTGGCGATGTCAACACGTGTTTCCAACCGAGGCCAACTTCGAAATTGGAGTATTCATTTTTCTATCTTTCAGTCACCAGCTTGGCTTACCTTCTCGCTATCCATTTAGATCCTGATCGAGCAAATTACGCACGTCGCGGAGGCCAGGGTGCTGGCATGTCTGACACATGGCCCAGCTGTCTATGCCTGAAGTCATTGAAATCAGCCGAATTGATGTCGTCTGGACTTTAAGTGACGGTTCGCTGTTTTCCATGTCTCAGTACCCTCTCTTGTCACGTCTTTATCTATATGACTTTTCCTTACCTGCTACCTCAGGACAACGATGTAACTGTTAGTACGAAGTGCTGATGAGCGACTGTTGTTACTACTTATGATTAGTTCTCGTTTCACTCAACTGAGGGCACACTGGACGCCCTCGCACTCCAGTTTGCATATCCGTTAGACCACGACTGTGGATTTTAGGACAGCAATCAGTCACACTAAACAACAATTTTCGGTGCTCATTTTCACAGTGGTTGTGTGCATCGCGAGATGGGAGTTCTTAATGCTCGAACTGTGTATGCGTTTTAATCCTTCATCTTGGTTGAATCATACAGACACCGATGGTGATTCGCGCCTCATTGTGGCAACTGATACTTTTTGCTCTAAATCGCGCCTGTTTGAAAGGTGCTAAAAATCAGTTATGCCAATGCACAGGTTCATAACTACGGTTTTTTGTTTTGTCGCGCTTATTCACTGACGAAATGATATGTTTTTTTTAACATATCATTTCGTTAGCCGTTTTGACCTTTTGGACTCGTTTTGGCTATGAATCATAGTTCTAGTCTGACGCTAACGCTCGCACTCCCATCGTATGCATCTTACTAGCTCTCTATTCGTTAGATCTTTATCGGGTTTATTTACTGGTGCATCAGCGTGCTCTAGCTGGTTTATACAGCTACGCACATGTCAATTTCATACCGTCTTGATATGCGAAGTATCCCATTCCTGCTTGTTCGTGTTCTCACTACCTTTAGTGCGTGGAAGCGGTCGCTGGGATGACACAACGTCGCAACCACGTAGCAGTACTGCTACTGGAGTAGTACCATCTGCAGCCACCATCCCACCACACCTATCGGACGCCTATCGGCAAAAGTCCATTATAAGGCCACGCTGTCCCGTTTCCATAGCGACATTCAACGTCCGCACTCTAAGACAAACAGGTCAGCAGGCTGCACTCTCACGCATCTTGGACACACTGGCTGTTGATGTGTGTTGTGTGTCCGAAACTAGGATTAATGACCCTAACGGGGTTATTGAATTGACTGCACCCGGCTTATCCTCTTGTTATTGGTTGCACGCATCCGGAGACGCCGATGCGGCACTCACGGGTCAAACTGGTGTAGGTATCATTCTCAGCTCCAAGGCTGAGTCATCGTTGGTTGATTGGATTCCAGTGAACAGCCGTTTATGTGCAGCCCGTTTGATGACATCAGCTAAGGTGAATTCGCGAAGTAAAACAAAACGCTGTTTGTTTGTGATTTCCGTTGACCCTCCCACCGACTGCAGTTCTAATGCAGTCAAGGACACTTTCTATCACGAACTGAACACGCTGCTACGCAGTGCTACTAGTTCAGATATTATAGTACTTGCAGGGGATATGAACGCACAAGTAGGGCGTCTAAGCTCTTCAGAAGCTCAGCTGGGTGGTAGTTATGGACTTAACGCCGAACGGACTGACAACGGTGAGCGTCTGCTGCAACTGTGTGCGGAGCACCAGTTGTTTCTTAGCAGCACTGCTTTTAGGCACAGTGGGCGCCGAACTGCCACTTGGCGTCCACCTGTAGCTGGCCAGCGATGGACCCAAATTGACCACATAGCCATAAGTTACAGGTGGCGCGGTTCCATTCTGGATTGCCGCTCGTACTGGAGTACCTGCGTCGACTCTGATCATGCCTTGGTGCGCTGTCGTTTCTCCATGAACTTTAGCGGGAGGCTCACAAAGCGTCCCCTACGATTGGCAACTGAGAAATTGTCTCAGTCCTCTGTCAGGCAAGCCTATCAAGAAGCACTGCATAGCGAACCCTCGCTGTCTTGTCCTAATGACACTGAACTTCAGTGGAATAGGATCTCGGCCACTATGCATGACGCAGGAGCATCTGTTTGTGGCACTATCAGTCGTCATCGCACCAGTCACTGGATATCCGATAGGTCCGTGAACCTTTTGGAAGCTAGAAGGCACCTCCCGGTTGGTTCTGAACACAATGTGACCAGACGGGGTATTAGGCGTGAACTAAAGCGGAGCCTACGTGCTGACAAGGAAGCCTGGTGGACCAGTCGGGCTCAAGAAATGGAGGAGGCAGGAGCAGTAGGCAATTACCGCAAGCTCTTCCAGCTGATCCGCACCACTGGTCCCAGAAAACCAGGCGTCACTGAGACAATCAGGGACAGCGCGGGTGTGCTGATACACAATAAGGAGCGCCGTATGGCTCGTTGGGCTGAATACTTTGAAGATCAGTTCAGCTGACCCCCTGCTCCCGGACCTCTTCCTTCTCAGGTGATGCAGGACGTGCCATGGACGGTTAGTTTAGAGCCTCCGTCAGAGGCCGAGGTCCGAAACGCGATCACAGCCCTGAATTGTTTTCGTGCCGCTGGCCCGGATTCCCTCCCACCTGCACTATTTAAGGATGTAGGTGAGGTCCTCTGCAGAGCACTGACCTCCCTATTCGAACGTATCTGGAACGAAGAGTGTGCCGGCTAATTGGAGCGAATCGATTATAGTGGCAATATACAAAAAGGGCAGTCGCACAGACTGTGCTAACCACAGGGGTATTAGCCTAACGCCAGTTGTGACAAAATTACTGGCCTCGATTATCGTTCGTCGCCTCACTGCAGTACGGGAATCTCGGATTAGGGAAGAGCAGGCCGGTTTTCGCCCAGGACGTGGCTGTATAGACCATATATTTACTTTGCGGCAGGTGCTAGAGCAGCGCCACGCATACCGCAAACCGACAATAGCTGTGTTCATCGATTTCAAGAGTGCGTTTGATTCAGTCGATCGATCGATTCTGTTCGAATTACTTGCGCGAAAAGGTGTTCCCACGAAATATGTGAACATCCTTCGTGCTCTATACTCGAACACTACAGGCCGCTTCAGGGTCTATGGTGCCCTATCGGATTGCTTTTCGACTACAAGTGGTGTTCGTCAGGGTTGTCTGATTACCCTATTTTTGTTCAATTTCGTCGTGGATTCTATCACGGAGTGTTCCCTGACGGAATCCAACAATGTAGGCATTGAAGTGCTGCCTGGTGAAAGGTTAGTTGACCTAGATTATGCGGACGATATCTTCTTGCTATTCGACAATGTTGCGGCGGCACAATCAACCCTGAATAGGTTATCCAGAGTGGTCCCATTATTCGGTATGCACTTCGCACCTTCAAAGTGCAAAGTGTTGCTGCAGGACCACCAGCCACTCGATGACCCCTTGCCGCTTGCTAACGAGGAACTCGACGTGGTTGATCAATTCACTTATCTTGGCAGCTGCATCAGCAATGATGGGCGCATAGAAACTGACGTGAGCTCACGCATTGCAAAAGCCAGAGCTACCCTCTTGAACCTGCGTCATCTTTGGTGACAGAAGGGAGTTTCACTTCGTCTGAAAGGCCGTGTATACAAGGCCATAGTGAGGGCCATTCTGCTGTATGGTAGTGAAACTTGGCCCCTTCGGTGTGAAGATCTGAGGCGCCTTCAAGTCTTTGATCGTCGTTGTTTGCGAAACATTGCTGGTGTCGGATGGCACCAGCGTGTCCGCAACGATGATGTGCGTAGGCGAGTACTAGGTGGTGATAATCATGCTAGCTCCCTAGAACAACAGAAAGCACTGAATAAGTTGCGTTGGCTCGGGCACGTGCTACGCATGCCTGGTCACCGCTTACCTAGGAGGGCCTTGTTCAGTCTACCAGGTGTAGGATGGCGCAAGGCTCGAGCTGGACAGAAGTTGACTTGGCAGCGGGAAATGAAGTCACTGACGATCAACCTGGGTGCCGTTGGTCCGTCTCGCCTTCCGGGTTGGAGTCCACGTGACTGACCTTGTGCTTGGCTCGAGACTTTACAGGACATGGCTCGCAACCGACACCAGTGGCGCGTCTGCTGCCGTCTCCTAATCGGATTGTCTGTTTAAAGTGTGTCTGGTGCTGGGTTATCTGCGGGGTAATGGTTGATTATGACGCGTGGCAGTGAGAGCCGCAAGGAAGCTGTCTCGCCGATGCCGCCTTATCTTTGCACGATAACCAGCTGTTTGTGATGGTATGTTGTGTACATAAGGTGTAGGCGCCTTGACCCTGAATGTTTGCTTAGGGCATTAAGGTTTTCAGATAAGTCCCCCTTCTCTCCCTCTTCTTATTCTTTATTTCATAGGTCCTCATGGTTGTATGGCAGCGAAGCATCAGTTCAAATGGCTGATGTACTGCTGTTGATGATGATGATCGTTTTGTTGAGGCAATTTCTCGAACAGTCGCTGTAGTCACCTTGCCCTCACTGTTACATTGGGGTGTTCGTTGGAGATGGATGGGTAAATCGGACCACTTAGCATATCATCGAGAGCACAGCGACTGGTCGACTCCGCGCTTTATCCATTGCTTGGGATTTCTTATCGACATTCCCACGTACCTTTTGGCCTACTATTGCTACTCAGTCCAACATACTTATCCATTGAATATCAACTCTTTTACTGACCGTTTTTACTCACGTTCATGGTTGTCGCATTCGGCGGCCACCATGTTCTAAATCTCAGATAGGTTTTTTACATTTCCTTTGTCTTTCAGGACATTCGTAGAGTCGCCTCCTATACTTACAAGATTATTACACTTCCGGAGGATATCGCCGCCAATGTGTTGTATGTCAACCAATATCTGCTGCACTTATCTCCAGATTTGATACCAAAAAGTATTGGGGTAAGTTCTACATTTTTACACATCACGCACGGCGCAATTTGTTCTCGTCTTTACAGTCTCCTACTTGACATCTTAGCACTCGTTGCACAGCATACATCAATTGAGCCAATTCACTAGAATTTCGGAATTGTTGCACTCAGCGTCTTTAGTGTAGCGTTGGCTTTGTTCTCTTTTTAAGCGAATCTTGCAACCTAAGAAGCAAGGTTACCGAATACGTGCATCGATTTTCAAGCCATTTTGTCCAAAGTAGTGTAATTAACCCACCTCACCGCGGGCATCATTTACACTTGGCCCATTATATATGGTTGGAATACCCGAGGGACGTTTTCTCTCTTGTTCTACCTCATTCGTGAAGTGTGCATTCGAATTCTGTCATCTCTGCTCTTTTGTCAATGGAAATCACAACTCAAAGCTGGTGAATTACGTCACCCGCATTAAACAATTAAATAAATTTATCCACCATAGGCTCAAGGCACGCCTTCCTATGCATAATCATAAAGTTACAGCACTGATGAGGTGTCATCCACAATGCATGTCTGAGAAAATAGGTCTAGCAGCGCTTTCCATGCCCCACCAATGCGCTCCTGAAGGAAACCCGAGGCGTTCTCTCTAAACTCAAACCGTTCAGTCGACACCTTGTGTTTAACGCACGCGTCTATACGATGCACGTACGCTCAGCGTCACAATTGTCACTCTTCCCTTTGGAATGCAAACTGCACTGCCTGACGGCCAGCATAGGGATGAGAAGCAGTCGACCACAGGATCGGTCGGGGAGGACCAGTGGAGTGGCCTGCTCGGTCGCCAGAGTTGGACCCGTTAGCTTTATCCCTGTGGGATTACTTGAAACGACGAGTTTACAAAACCAAGCCCAAATCTCTTGAGGAACCGAAACGGAGCATTTTAAACGAATGTCGCGGGACCACACTGGGGACTTTGGAGTGAAGGCTAGCCAACACCAGCAAGCGAATGTTGCACTGTATGCAAAACGCCGGCGGCCACTTTGGACATCTACTTCGTTGACATTTATGGCCATTAAACTGTTTTCTTGTAAATATATGTCTCATCCAATGATTAAACGATTAATATGGTGTGCTGGCAACTGGTATAATAATGTGGCGAGGCAGACTGAGTGGTAAGCGCGTTGCGTACAGAGAGTAAGACGGTAAACTGAAGAATTGCTACGCAGTGGTGCTTAACATGGGACATCGAATGTTTGCAAGTAAACAGTATTTCTCGGTAGCAAGATCCACTAGGCAAGGAAAGCAACCTAATGATAGCTAATGGTTGGTTGGGTGCGCGTTTTTAAGGCTAAACAGCGTTGGCCTTGAATGTTTGTAGTCATTCACTGTTAGATGTCGGCGACCAACGCCCATTCATTGCATAAATTGCAGGGCGATGTACCAAAGTACCGGTCGCGCGGGCCAAATGAGACCGGCGTTAACATTTTCCACTGGCCGCCTGAGCCTCATCATGAAACACTAATATTCAGGGCTTCGATTGTTTCGTACATGTCTTAATTTTGTGATTATCATTATTGTCAACATGAATATGGGCCCTCACCAAAATGAGGCCACTCCTTGGACAACTTGGTCTACCCTACGTTCAAATGGGAGCAGTGTCCCCAGCAGGCCATTGCTAATTACAGACCTAGCTGGGCGATTTCTTGCTTACCCGTAGCTAGGCAAATAGGCATGAGTGGAGCGCCGTATTATCCTGGTGGCGTGCGAGTTAGGCTGACCGCGCATGGCGTGATGGTGGCATAATTCCACAGACCAGCTTCATGCGCTTTGCAATACGAGCTGCGCATAATGGACTCACGTATACGGGACCATTCGGTACCCTTCGCCAGGCTGCTGAACGATTAGAACAATAAAAGACAACTAGCTAGCGAACCCAATACAATCGCGGTCGCTCCACGTAGGCAGTTTGCCTGTCCGTCCGCACTTCGTAACGCGTTAAGGTTCTCGTGGCTTTGAGATTATGATGGATGGACTGCCTTCTCATCCCTATGCTGGCCGTCAGGCGTGCACACAGTTTGCAGTCCAGACTGCGCTTTACATAGCGGCCACCACCAAAAGGGAAGAGTGGACAAGTGTGGGACGCTGAGCGTACGTGCAGTTCGTATAGACGCGCTGCGTCAATACACAAGGGAGTCGACTGAATCGGTCTTGAGTTTAGTAGAGAGAACGACGTCGGGGTTTACCTTCAGGAGCGCATGGATGGGGCAACGGGAAGTGCTGCTAGACCTGTTTTCTACACTGTTTGGTATAGTTATTGACATATCTACAATTGTTGCACATGATACCGTGGAAAGTAGTTAGCAGATACGTCTGTTGCACAGATGCACAATCGTCACTGGTATTACTTGCGATCGTTCAGGTTTGGGCTATTGTGGACATGATTGACCCATTTGGAAATGGTGAAAGTGTTGAAACAGTGAATTTAAGACGGCGGAAGGAATCCTGTGATTGGGATTGGACGACATGGCCATTGTAAAGATGGAATTACCGGCTGCTTGCAACAGAATGACGAGGCCTCGGTGAATGCGATTTAACCAATTTAATCGAGTCAGGGAATAAGAGTAACCACACGAGTGTTCGTATGGCTGAACAACTTAACAAAGTGTTTTATGATACAAGTTATCATTCACTTATAGGATATCGCTTTCGCAAGGAGGCACAGTCTCTCACTGACGTCAGGGGTTCGATCCCCAAAGAAGGAAACCGAGTGACTATACGCCCACTGAACGCGCCTGTACGCTTGCGAAACCCGCGTCTGGTGCTTATAACCGGATTGTGGGGCCCCTGTGTCGTGTAGCCAGTGAGCTACTGAGGACGAATTACATTAAGTTATGTCCTGGAGTTATTTAGCTTATATCTTTTTTTGTCCTTGACTAATTCATTGTTTCAATTTTGCGCTATTTTATCAGGTATTGAGAGAACAAATTCGATTACACTAGGCAAGCCCATGTCAACATCCACGAGACCGTTAGTTCCGCTAGGCGTGCCTTATCCAAACTGAGCTTTGTTGTTGACATTTCGTTTCGTCGGCCCATACCGTCGTCCAACGGCAATAATCATCTCTACTATTACCTTACGGCGACCATCTTTCGCTTTCGGACATTCGGGTTTTGGAAGGCGCTGATCATATCTAACATTTTTTGATTTCCCCAGCTGTTCTTGTACTTCATAGTGACCAATAATTTGACCTGTAACATTTTTTATGAGACATTCAATTATCCACTAACATGATTCCAAATACTCCAAGTTCAACATAAGCTTTCTGAGCCCTAAAGGGTTCATTTCTCTTCATTTATGCCACCACTACATCGGACACAGGATGATAATAATCCATTGTTCAAGCTTGGGGCGAAATGGGAAATATGCACAACTGTTAACGTTCAACAACCGCTCGTGAGCAGCTGTTTGTGACTTTCGCTGTGTCAACAAGCAACACGTGAGAGCAGGGAGGGGGGGGGGGGGGGGGGGGGGGTGTTACGGCAAACCGTATTACGGATCCACAGATGACGTGCGGGAGAATAAAATTCAAGACATTTCCGAACGAGTACGAAGGAGAACGTTGGCGCGCTATAGCAAGATCATGGTGTACGTGGCTGAAAATCGTATCAGTTAGTCCTTTAGAACGCAAAAGCATTGCAGGCACCATAGGCATGTAGGAAAATGACCAACTCAACTAAAGAAATCTCTCGACAGCCGCTGTCATCGTGCATCTGAGAAAAGGTGCTTTTTATAGATCGCCACCCAATAAGAAGGTAGTCTTTATGAACCCGTCTAGTAAAAACGACAGGAGAGTAATATATTCTCAGATGGTAGTAATGCAAAGAGGTCACAAACCATGAATCTAAATCGTAAGAGGTACTGAAATCACCTTAACTCTACGAGTCGGCATTTAAAAGTAACGCTTTTCTGACTTCAGAAAAGTTTTTACAGATATGGTAGATCAAGAAGGTTTGAACAAAAGGAGCCAGAAAATTATCTGGTATTGGGACTTTCTTCACATTAAGGGGTGGGAGAGAAAACTAAGGGGACTGACACTTATCTCCATGGGAGAAAGAAAATATTACATTCAACTGCATTTAGAAGCATTAAGCTTAGGAGATCGGGATGAGCAATCAAGCTTTCACAACACATTAAAAGCGCAGCGGCATGTTAGTGGGGCAACAACCAGCACATCATCGCAAATATACACCCCTCTAAACGAGGTTCCTTTATGGAGACGTTCGGGAATACAAGGAAAATCGGACAAGTGATACTATCGCTACCAGCGAACATACAGGTAGCACGAAGACTCAGGGATATCTACGTTCAATTGGTGAAGGAATGCGATCTGTCAAAAAAATCGTAAGGATTACGCACACCGGTTTAACTTATTTCGGATAGCCGGTTGAGCAATATGATTTCACGACTACCAACGCTTCGACTACTCGGGGAAGAGAACGTACGATATAACATTTTGATCCTAGTACATAAAGTATAGAATGGAAAAAAGATTTGTCATTGCATCATTTGGAGCGCTGGAGGTCTCTAGGCAAAGGTAGCTTATCGTCTGAAGGATGCTGTACAAGTACGAGGAATTATCAGTCGGAAGTTTTAGTGAATACAGATGTACTTACGATTGGGCGATACTTTCATGAACATTTTTTAGTTATTTGACTTAAACTTGCGTTCTTCACCTATCTGGATCCCGGTAGAGCGGCATTTCATATATAGAAATTGGTAAGGGACAGTGGTGAGATTATTAGCTATATCTATTAAGTGTTGATTAGCAGACGCATCTGGACCACAAAAGCTTTGTTAGCCTATAATCTTTTGGGTTCTTTTTTAAGTTGCTTAGATCGAAGGGCGCTTCTGGCTTGAGTAATGAAGGAGGTCAAGGCAGGAGAGCATAATGACGGGGAAGCACTGACTACAGCATTATCTTCCCGCTTAGCTGAGACACAGAGCTGCCACAAAAGCTATAGATTCGCCGACAGTTATGGTGCTAGAAATGCTTCGACTTGTAAGCGGATTAGGTCTTTTTATCTCGGACTTTACTAGCTATGCTTAGGTTTTGACACAAGTAGCATTTCTTGCACTGTAAAGCCCTTCTTCTCCTACCCGAAGGCATATCGGTACGTAATGAAAATCTATCCGTTAGTAGAATGGTTTTAATAGGGAAATGGAAAGCTATGTTTGATGTAGTGGTAAGATCGGTCACATTGAGGCGTAGGTCCTCACCGTATAAAGACCGACAAAATCAGTTAAAGGAATATATGTCTGGACACTTCTTGAAAAATTCAGAGAGAATTTAGTCGTTCGAAACGCTTGTAGGACAGTCTGGTTGTGTTAAACGTTTAGGACCTGGTCTATGAAGGAAATATCAAAAAACCTGGTCTGACATGTGAAGGAGCGTATTTTGTCGTTTGTGTGACACTGCGTTAAGTGGGATTTTGTCTCGTCGAAAATACTAGGTTACAGCCGTGTCTTCAGGCATGAATTATCTTTAGTTGAAGTGCCAGAACATGCTAGGGTAGAATCAATCTCATTTCAGCAACTAGCGTTGGAAGAAACTTTGGTCCTCAAAAAGCTTGTAACTTCGATGATATGTGCAGAGCATGTATACGTTTCAAGCGAATGACTGACTGGAAGTCACTTAGTACTTCGGCTTACTTACAGGTTATAAAATGGCAGGAATAGAACACGTTCTGTGAAATTCCGATTGCAGAGTTTGCAACGATTGATTAAGTGTTATAAAGCATAAGAAAACTTGCGGATTCTTTGTGGTCAGTATTGATGGGAAAATAACATCTCGTTGGAAACCCCTTTATCACTCAATAAGCACTAATTTCGTATAACCGAATGCTTCTGTATTACCATCCCATTTACGCGCAAAGGACACTGTACACATGATTATACAAGAGCGGAGTCGAACCTTCTTGCGAAAGCTACCATTGGGACTTGGCTATGTCGACAGACGGCCAAGTAGTTAGCCAAACACGAGGGCTTTCATTGTTTTCCAGACTTCCTAATTAGTTTTAGGTTGTTCCGGACTTTTCTGACGTATTCCGTTGAAGGTAGTTTTAAAGCAGTAGCGCGTAACGTGATTCAAGATGGTTGAGGGAGTAGGACTCATTGACCTTGGCACAGGATCAGAAAAACCAAATATTCAAAGATAAAGTATAATATAAAAATCCGCAGTCGGTAGGGCTAAAGTGATCTCCAAGGAGAACGGCAGGGTGAATTTGAAGGCCGCACACACAGCTTGCAATTGCTTCAGTGTGTGGCGATTAGTCATATTCATTTGTGCTCTGTGGATGCACATTACTATGACATTACATACCATTCCGGCAAAACAGGGGACTGCACTCGACAGGGATACAAGTTCGCGGCAAGGCCCCGTCGGCATGGTTGCTATCGGAAAGATGATGGCAATCCAGAGTGCGTCGAATATTTTTGTTTTGTATGGGATGCATGATGGTCTTGCTAGTGTGAAATATGGAGGACGAGAGAGAATGGGACCTAGCGCAAAACACACCTCAAGGGAAGATACATTAACAACGAACATTCCAGATAGCACTCCATCACGCCACGATACAGACTGTGAGATGTTGCAGACTATCACTGCGACACTTGTCCCGGCACGAGACTCATAGCAGACAATTTAACGATAGAATAAGAGATGAATTAATAAGCGCCGTGGTGCGACTGTGGCGTTAGTGTTCTTAAAGATTCGAAACAAAGCAACAGTGTGTGCGTGTCTCCTTCTGTTGAAGGGATGTCGGCCGAGGGCCGAATTGCGGCCGCTTAACCTTCCACGACCGCGGCTCATCAGGAAATATAAATCCAGGCCTTATATTATACGATACGTGTGTAGTTTTTTCTTATTATCTTTAATGTTCAGATGAAGTATGTCGACGTCTTTCTGCTTACGATGTGGCCTCTACAAATGTTTTGTGGACAACCCTGATGTTAGACAACAGGCCCAGCTTAGTGATTTGCCGTATCACTTCTGCTATCGATACGCTCGCAAGAACAGCTATCGTGTCCTGCTCTATTTCTAGATGTGGCCGATTATAATTGTAGTACGACTTTGTGTCGGCGATTTCGTTGGCACTATCGAAACTGAGTTCGAGCTCAGTTAGATGGACTTCATCGGTAGCTGACTTCGACAGAACTAAATGAGTCACATATAATGCGCTCTTAGGCGCTGGTCCATATAGCCAAATCACGATACGGATACAGCATCAGTTTAATCCGCTTAACAGAGAAATTTGGTGGGGAAATGAAACAAATGACCACGTCAGCCACCAAAACATAAAGTGTTGAGGTATAGTTAGACCAGCCTACAGAGGTCGGGGGCTACAGCATTCGCCATAGTAACTTTTCAGCCACCACGCGATATGGACCTTAACGCGCGCTGATACTTACATGTTCGTTACACTTGAGTAAACCCTCATGCGCATCTCTTACCTGATGAATCCAACTTGTGGCAAATGTTAGACAGCATTTGGGCCAGGTAAATGTTGCTTCTAACCCGACCTGTGGTTTTTAGATACGATAGGCAACGGCCTACTATGAAAATAATAGTCTCTTCTGGCATGTATGATTACTGATGCGTACAACAGAGCGGAATTTATGGCCACCTGTGGACGAAGGGGGCTCGTGTCAGTTCGGAATGAAGTCTGTAATAAAGCGAGATGTGCAATTGTGTAAGCGGTGCTGTGGTGAGCAGGTGGACCACAATGTTAGGGGGCTCAAACAACGATCCTAATCCATTATGGCGGCTCACAGCATTTGCCTGTCATTTCGCTGACTACACTATATGCTGATCAGTCCTCAGTGTCTGTACCGATTCTCGACATGTGCGGCCCTACGCAATCCGGAATATAGCTTGCAGTGTCAAAGATGTGTGCAGTCTACTCACTAGTCT